>JALBCR010000682.1:0-93628 GCA_030710515.1 Abscondita cerata
TTCCGTTTGACGACTTGCTTCGTCTCAGGAAGTTCTGTAGATGGATACAAACCAACACAACCTTTTGTGCACGATCAGGTTCGAGCAAGAAAGGTTTTCTAAGTACCCTGAACACGACTGTTATACACCCGTTTTTCACTACCTTTCTCATGCAGCCCAGGATATGTTTTCATAATGGTTGGTTTTAATGAAAATGCGTCATCCGCAACGATAACGTATGGGACGGGTAGGTTCTTCCTATAAAGGAGTGGCGTTAGGTAGATTGATTGTATTGCTTTCCAAGAACTCGTTCAACGCACTGTTTGCAAACACTCCACCGTCCGACAATCGTCTTTGACATCCAACAGACACGTAGGAGAAGCAATAATTAGCATCGACCAAAGCTAGCAGGACGATACTGAAGAATCCTTTGTAGTTAAAGTAATCACTACTTGTATGTATTAGAGCTTGGAGCATTACATGCTTGCCGTCCATTACTCCAACGCAGTGAGGAAAGTCGGAGATATTCTTTTGCATGTTGTAGCCATTCCTCAGGCGTGGATGGTACCTGAAAAAGACATCTTAAATTAATGGATTATTTTAAATTATTTTTCAGCGTGAAGCGGAAGATGAGGACAATCGGGAAACAGAAGATGAGGAAACAGAAATCACTTAGCCCGCCCCACAAGTCGGCGCGGCACAAGCCTAGCAGTTAAGCATGCTATGGCATCACCCCAAGCTCCGAAAGCAGCCCAACCAAAAAACGGAAAACAAACCAAATGATGGCTAAGGAGGCATATGGTGTTATGAATCGGCTTGAGAAGAAGATCGGAGAAAGAGATCACTGTGAGGTAGGAATATTGACGTTATAGTTATAAAATCGTTTTCAATATACAGTCATAACACTGCCCTACACTTACCCTAAGAAGGATAAACACAATAATCCCTTTTTTACTTTAGCTTGCCAGCTTCGTCAAATAAAGACCGTCGTTTGCAAATGGTTGCGAAACATCGAATAAATCAAGTTTTGTTTGAAATTGGTATGTCTGAGTTCCAACCGTCGGACGCAACTTCTAGCCCTAGAAGTTTGCTAGAAGCAACAAACAGCCCCACGCCAAGCATGTATTCATCCGTGAGCCCGCATGACGCGGATTCTGAAAGTACTCAGCTCCATGCAACTAACATTCCCACTACAAGCGATATCTGTAGCCTGCTTAACTTTACCCAACTGTAAATACTTGATTGTAACGTTTCTTTCTATTTAAATACATTGTTTACATGTAATTATGAATGTTGTACACTTTTTTATGTTAACATAAATATGAAATAACAATGATTTTGGGTTGTTTAATGCAATTAAGTAGTACCATGTAGTACTCATTGTCAGCAAATTATCAAGTTATTAGTAAGTGCGCAGTTGCGACACCTATAGGTGAGTAGACTAACTACGTCGATAAAAAAGTTTCCGCGTTATGAATAATGACGGTTTTGAAAATTATGTTTTTGCATGTTTCAAACTATTATGCAAAACGACAGTTTAATGCATTATGCAAAGTGACAGTACTTTCATTTTCATATTCTGGTATGTAATTACTTACCTTTACATTTTCTTTGAAGCAATCAATCAAACCATCTAGTACTTGTGGAACCATCAATGAAATTGTAGATTTTGATATTTTAAATAAATATCCTAAACTTGCAAACAAGTCCCCTGTAGCTAAAAACCACAAAGTGACCGCAAGTCTTTCTTTCACTGGAATGGCTTTTCTGTAGTGGTATCCTTTTTCCCAATTCTATGCCCCAGTTGTCCGATCAACCACTCAACATCACAGCTGGTCATGCGGAGGAAATTCTTGATGCTTCCGTCGCACCTTAGCTCGCCTGAAAGAGGGTCACGATCGTCTTCTTGCAGATCATTTAACATATCACTCCACTGTACACAGTCCTTGCTCTGAGTGACGGTTTCACCCAGTATCTCCTACGTCTCCTTTGAGCAGCGGTAGCCAAAACAACGCACGCAGCTGCAGCGAGAACCACGGCATCCTCTCGCACCATTGTCTCACCTAGAACTGCTGGCTGTGCATGAGCGTTGATAATGGCGGAGTGACTTTTAACTTTGTTGATAACAAAACTAGCAGCCAAAGAAAATGTTATTAACATATGTTAAAAACTCGTGTACGGTTTCGCATACATTTAAGCTGCCAACAGCCGATGAATTCTACAGGCTGAGGGTCGTTCACGCTGCATACTTGCTGCAACGAGGGAACATATTTGTTTTCTGTTCTTCGCTGTATACTTCCCCTAAAGGAAATTCTGGGGCTACCTATCTTCTAAAGCTGTTAAATACTGTCGCTGGCAAGAACCTTTCTTCTCGGAGCTGCATACTACAGAATACAGCTAAGTTTTAATGTTTAAGAAATCTATTCACTATTCATGCGTATAAAGCTCACGTACATGTGATATTGAACGGTTTGAATCTCTAGCATATAAGTAAACTTTATTCGAGGTAGAATTCACGACCGACGTCCGGTTTTGTTTTTAACTAGCTCCATAAGAACTTGGGCGCTTTAGATAAAGTGGGTGAAGCTAAAACAAAAGACCTTTTGGGTTGGCGGGAGCTACTTACCTGTTATTTCGAGTTTAAGTTAGTGGAAATTGAAGGTCGCATGTGTGGCGGTCAAAATGCTTAAGCTCTTGCTTTACATTCTACATCTTCGGAATCGAAGCAGATAAAAATTCGAAACTTCATCAGTCAATAAAGAAACGTTTATTCTATACAGTGTTTAACTAAAAAGTTTCTAAGTCATGTCGTTTCCAGTCAAAATCGCATGTGTGGTTGTCAAAATGCTTAAGCTCTTACTTATTTCCGATATCTTCGGAACCAGAGAAGATAGAGATTCAAGATTTTATCAAACGATCGAGAAAAGATCATACTTTACAGTGTTGGTATAAAAAGTTAAAAAAATAACAAAATATAACAAATCTAGTTTCAGAAAAATTGAATTTACCTTCTATTAAAATTAACAATTGTAACAATGCTAAAGTAAATGTACATTGTAAACCGAGGAGACAAAATTTCGAGACTTTATCGGTTAATAGAGAAAAGTTTATTCTATATGGTGTTTAAATGAAAAGTTCCTACGTACTGTCTTTTCCAGTCAAAAAATTTTCAAAGTATAAGATCGCATGCGTGACTGTAAAAATCCTTAAGCTCTTTCGTTACATCCGAATTCTTCGTAACCGGAGTAGATAAAATTTGAGATTTTAACAGTAATAGAGAAAGATTTACTCTATACAGTCTTTAATTAAAAAAATTTAGGTTATGTCGTTTCCAGTTGAAAAATTTTGAAAGTCGTGTGGCTGTCAAAATGCTTAAGCTCTTGCTTTACATCCGATATCTTCGGAATCAAAGTAGATTAAAATTCGAAACTTCATCAGCCAATAGAAAAAGGTTTATATGATACAGTGTTTAACTAAAAAGTTCTTAAGTCACGTCGTTTCTAGTCCAAAATTTTCAGAGTCAAAGATCGCATGTGTGCTTTACATCTGATATCTTCGGAACCGGATGATATAGAGATTCGAGATTTTACCAAACAATTGAGAAATGTTCATACTATACAGTGTCGAAATAAAAGTTTAAAAAAATAACAGAATCAAATATAGATTCAGAAAAATTTAATTTACTTTCCATTAAAATTCAGAATTGTATATGCTTAATTTGATGTACATTTTTGTTTAATTAAATTGTTGAATTTTTGTGTAATAGAATAATTATTCTCTAGCTAGAGCATAAAAGTTATGAAGATATTCTAGAGTAGCAAATGTACAAATTATTATAATAATCATAAATTTGCTCGACAGCACATAAACATATTTAGTTCTAAATGTTCACCAATCTTATTAAAAATATCGTTAAAACTAAATAAAACAATGGAAAACATAAATATTTAAAAAAATTAATTCTGCATTCTAGAAAATCTGAATAATCTTCATGAATTAATCTTTGGGGTTTAACTTCTGTGGTGTGGTGTATTAAGCAAAACACAATTTTTACAGGACTTACTTAAATGGTTGTTTATTGCAACCACTTTACGGTTTCCGTTACGAAATTTACATTCGGTGTTTAAAGATTTAACTGTTTCAAAGTTAGGAGAATAGAAATTCTGATTTCCAATTCGTCTTTATTGATCTTGTAAACAATACGGACTCAAGCAGTAACAGTTCGGTGGTAATTAACAATTCTAATTACTATGACAAACTTAATAATTGAATTTAGACAATATTGTATTCAATCCTATTCAACAAAGAAAGAATTTAGTATGTTATTTTGGTAACACTTATATATTATGCATAAAATGTATTAATAATTATTAAAATATCATAATCCCAGAAAATACCTAAGCATATTTTGTTTGAAAACCCCTCGCCCTAGAGTCCCTATGGTGTTATTTATTATACCGACATTTACACCTGACATTTACAGCGAGTAAAAACCGGCAATCTTATATCAATGAATATTCATGACTTCTTATAGATTTTAAACAAATTACAACTAAAACCTTCGTAAAATTCGTCCACATTGACCCCCGCTGATAAGTTTATTTATCAACCTAATGAAATATAACAAGAGATTTTTTTTTGCGGTTTTGCATTGAAAAATTGATTTTTAGGGTATCAAATACATAAATATTTATAAAATTCGGAGTTATATTTTGCTTGACCCGAAAATTGCTACATAAATTTCCCATATCGTCAGTTCACATAAAAATTTCGATGTTTTTGGGCAATATCAATAATTCGATTTATGGTTTATGCTTAATATAACTTTTCCTATATATTTTCATTTTATCAAACGGAAGCTATAACCGTACATTTATTATTTATCAACATTTTGTACTCTCCATGATTGTTAACAAATAATTTAAAACGCTGTATAGTGCTAAATTGTATTTACCCGAGTTTATTAATATTTACTGCCAAACTTGTGGTTGTAATTATAATTACAAAAATATCCAACATGTAGAAATAATCTTAAAACAACACATAATCGTATTACGGAAATGTTTATTATATTTTGCGGTTGTAAAAGCAAAACACCGAAAGAAAATAAGAATATCTATTTGTAACGTGGTTCATTTTCTTTGAATGTATGTTTTAAAAGTAGGCAGAACGAATACACAAAGAAAAAATATATATGCTCACCTTTGCAGTGACTGACAGCATCTTTTTATTTAAAAATTTCAATTTTGTGGATCGTTTCAATCTTGTCCTTTATATAACATTTTCAATACATTTTCGACAGTTTCTTCAAAAGTGTTGGTTTTTTTCTTGTTAGATATACATGTAATAATTTTTAATAATTGGACTGTATGTGTAAATTTGTGAGATATTTTGTAATTATTCGTTTATTATTTCTTTTTAGTAAAATTGTAGTACGTTTTCGGTTATAAAAATTTTAATTTAGGTTATTTGAAGGATTCTACTTCAAAGACATACACGTATCTTCTATCCGACGTTTCGGTTGCTGCGTGTGCAACTTTTTTCAACTTTAGAAACTACCTACAACTTAATTTAGGTGTTGTGGAGATAGGTTGAACGTTTGATATACAATTTATTTATTTTATTTATATATTTATTTGTGATAATAATTATACAAAATTGTATTTGCCCTCGTCAGGGTGTCCAACCAGGAATGGTCCAAACTTCTTAGAACTGTTCCTTGATAAATTCTTAGCCAAAATGATTCTCTAAAGTTTTTTCACATAGGGCTTTCTTTTCGGAATATTGCGCTTTAAAGTTGCCAGCCCTACTGAGTCATGGTCATGATATAATGATGATTGGAAGTAATCTGATAGGACTTACTTTATTGACGGTAACTTAAACAGCAAAAAGTACAGACATCTGGTCAAATTCGAACATACTTAAAGCCTATACCTGAATAATACACAAGTCAGTCCGTTCTCCGATCAGCAGCAACGATGTTTGTAGATGCAAACGGATATATTTTAAAACTAAAACGTGTGGGAGGATAGAAATCAGTGAAATTGCGTAAGAATTTGTAGATGATTCTACCAATAAAAAATTAATAAGCGAAAAATATGTTTGTCTACTCCTATTCTAGAATATTAACAATCAGGATTTGTTTTTAGTTACAGAATATTCAAATTCTAAAACACCGTGCAAAAATATTCTCGCACTTGTTAGAGAATGAGCAGAGGTACGGCTATCTCGTGGCATAACGTTGCGCTTGGGGACAATTATTACAAAAATTTCATAAACGATGATTAATTGTAGTAATATGGGGTATTAAGTTCTAAGTTACGAGGCTGGTTTAAATATAACCCGGAATTTTCTAATAAAAATTTTATTATTCAATTATAAAGCCACAATCTTTTACAGTGTTTTAGATAGTCTCTCTCACACTGCAGGCATTTTGCCACCTCTTCGGAAGGTTTTGGATGCCTTTTTCATAAAAATTTTGCGGTTTTTCACGTAGCCATTTGCGCACAAATTGTTCCGCATCATCATCATTGCTTTCGAAATATTTGTTCAACGTTCAGAAGTTTCGGCATCCATCTGGCTGAGATTTTGCGGTAACCTAACCGCTCATGAATTCTTGACTCAATACTACCTATGCTGATACACAATTACTTACCAATGTTGCGTATATTACTGCGTCGATCATCCAAAATGGGTTTTTCAATATTGCTTACGTTTTAATCCGTGGCACTGGTCTTAGGGAGCCGCGCATGTGGCAAGTTCGCCCCAATTCTCGGCCTTTCTGGAAAGCTGAACACCATTTACACACTTGGCAATCTACATACTACGAATTTTTTCATGTATGTCAAACATCTTTCTTACCACGATTATGAACAATAAAACTGTAATATTTATTGTATGAACAAAGTCTTCAACTTAATAAGTTAGTGGGTTTTTATTACTGATTTCGTGGTTAAAAGTGTTTTTAAGTCATCGAGAACCTAAAATAGTCCTGTTTACTAAAACAACAAAAAGCTAAAATTGTTCATTGTGGGTAGTCTAATTTCATTGACGAAGCATATATGAAATATAAAAGACCCACAATTAGAGACAATGATGATAAAATTAAAACAAAAACACCACACATTTACAGCTACACAAACTTTAAACTTTAAAACACAATAGGTACTAAAGAAGCTTTAGCATAGGGTAATGTTATACCTTTTCAAAAGTAAAAATCTTCAAAACACCATTTGTCATAAATTGAAACGTTTTGAAATAACACCAGTGACTTCATATTCATTAACAAATAACAATAGCATCCAAATGAAACTTTTGATTGCAGACTTTCAAAACTAAGAAGGTGGTTTACATCGAGCATTCAGTTAATATCTTCACCTTACGGAATATAGAAAGTTTTGTACTTATTTCTTCTTTCAATTTATTAAAATGTTAATGTATAACTTAGATATGTCACACAGTTATTTTTGAAGAATTCTAGGTTTTGTTAGATATATGTTTATTTTAATTATTTTATTTAATTAAATAGTGACATACAAGGTTTTTTTTACAGATTTTAAATAAATGTATTCTTTTCTAAGGCCAATGTGGTTTACAATATTTTGAAAAAGATTTCTATCAGTAAATTAGATTTTTTACTATTTTGGAGGTATCGATGAATTGAACGTTGAGAAAATAAGATTTGACGATTTATCTGTTGCTAAGTTGGGCTAATTGTACAATCTCTGTTCTAATTTTTTTTGTATAATATTGATAAATTAATATCTACCAGGTTGCTACCAGGTTAGCAATCCTTTTATAAAACTGACGCATTCTAAAGAGTCTTGGTTTAGAAACATTATTACTAACAACTTATAGATTAAACAAGTAAAGGTGAAAATTCTTTATTTGAAACTGTTATTGTAGCTTACTTTAGTGCGCCTTCAATGAAAATCAAGTTATTGTCTTTATAGAAAACTGATTCTATCCTATCATCAACGTAAAGCAAACATTGACTTCGCACACTATGATAAATTGTGCACCTGTTCAAGTAGTTGCTTAAATAAAAATGAATTATTATAAACACACAATGTTTTAGATTTACCAATGCATCTCGGCAAGAATGCTATCCGATTCTACACAATAAACTTTTTATTTTTCTAAGGTACAATGCTTCTGGAGAAATTAATTAATTAATTTACCAGCTTATTTAGAACATCAATTATCCGGAATTAGATTAAAGCTCAATAATAAACAATACCTTTTTAATCACGTACTCACCGAAAGCTGCCAACATTAACTTCGTACACAAGTAAATTTATTTATCGTAAAAATAGTAAAAAGACTAAACCACAAAACACTATTACCTGTGCTATTGTTAATTAATAAATCGAATAGTAAAAGGAATTGTTCTTTTCTAATCTAAATTCAAAAGTCAGTACCAACTGATGGCAACTACAAATAAAAGGTACCAACTTAAAATATAAAAGAAAACTCTCATTTCTGTAAATTGTTTAACATATTGTTACTGATTCATACTTCCTCTGTCGTTGAAAAAGTATAGTCTGGAACACGTTTCGATGGCTCTTCCGCACTCATAAATTTGTATGAAACAAAGAACTATTTTCTACTACTTTCTACTACCTTTCCCAATTTCAAATTTCTGTACTAACAGGTTAAATTTTTTTCGACATCAATTGACAGTTCGAATAAATCACGTTTACAATTTAGTAACAAATAAATTTATTATAAACCATGTAGGCTTATAAATGTTGTCAATGTCGGTTTTATTTTGAAAACAAAACGATCACTTTATTGTGAAATCTAATAAACATATACATACTATTAACGATTTAGACAACTGGTATTGGTATTGCGTCAAAAATTTACAATTGTATCGAATTCTTGTGTCACAAGTCAATAAAACAAACCCGTGTATGTGTGTGCATCATGAATTTATAATGACTGTATATTTATTGTGTTTACATGATACACAATACAATAATTTATAAAACATACCTACACAAGTAAGCTAACAATTTGCAACATTTTCGAATAATGATACCTGTAATAAGATATTAGAAAATTATATTTTTCAGATGCAATATGCTTGATCGTTATAACGTTAGTATGTGAATGATTAGCATAATAAAATGAAATTGATAGATACTTATGATGATTAATGTTTAGAATATTACATAAAACATGTATTAATGAAACGATACCTTTTTGATCACATCTGACTCTTATGAAGTCAAGGATAATTATTTTTTAGAAGTTTTTATCACTTTTTCGAACACTTCTGTTTATGTATAACTTTTTGTAAGGTGCCTATTATTTTATTATAATTTTGTTTGACAGCTTAATTTGGTTAAATTATAACTCGTTCTTATAATTCAAAGTGAAATTAAATTTGAAAACAACAGTGTAATAATTCATTGTGTTGATGACAGTACATTTTTTTTTACTGTTAAGCCAGTCTTCTTTTTTAGTCTATGAAGTCTCTACATATACAATTGTAGTTTTCTGTATACAGAATTTAAAATTACACTACAGCCAGAATTCACTTTTTACTTTAAAATTAAGATTAGCAACAATTTTTTAAGATTGTATTATCTAACTTCAAAATAAAATCTAAACATTTTTTTGGCAATAACGCCGAAAATATAACAATAGAGCAAAGTTATTATACAAAAGTTTATTTATTTCATACAATAATTCATATTGCTCACTAAAAATATACAACTCCATTTGAAAAACAAAGTGAGGTTATGTTGAGATATTTCTAGACAACTAAAAATAATTTTAAAAGATAGCTCGTAAGAAATCATCTAATTTAACACATTCTTCAAAAATACTGAAATTACAATTTTCAAATCTACTTCTGCTTCTGTAAAGATGTCATTTTCGACTAATTTTTCAAAACCGTTCATAATTATATGAGTTCATTCACGACCTTTCTATAATTAAAATAAATGAATAATAAAATTACTATCAAACTTTGATTTTTGGGACTATTATGTCTTGTGTCTATGTCTACCTAATAACAAGATTAAAATTTTCTTTATTTGTGTCAGTTAATGTCAATTTTTATAAAATTCAACCAATTTTTCTTCTAAAATAGAAAAAGATTAACAAATTAAGGAACGATACTGTGCGGAATCGAATCAAAGACTTGTTAAAACGTTACACAAAATAATGCATTTTCTAACTGATTAGTTATTATGCAATGATACTGCAAATTATTACATATCTACTAGGAGCAGTTTACAAAAAGAACTTAAAAACACTTTTATTTGAATTTAAAATTGAAAATTGCATTAACATCGGATTTATGAAACCTCATGGGCTGAAATCATTAGAAGTCAATTTCAAACAAATATCTAATTTACTTGCCGTTAATGTAATAAATAACATTTTTCCGAAATCGTCACTAAAGTACAAAAAAATCGGCACTAAAGTAATTCATTATACGACAATTTTTAAGTTTACATTTTCGCCGGTAGAGATGTATGTAAATTTTAGAATCGCGCATGCGCGGTGGAAACATTTGACGTAAAAAAGAAAACAACTGATTACATTAAAATTAAAGAATGTTATAAAATTGTCAGATTTTGTTTAAATTTTAGAATTTCAGAAAAATATAATATGTACCTTGGCACTAAAGTTCTTTTTCATGATTCACGTTATTTATTTGCCTCGGCTATCGCCTCTGCAACTAACACATATTCGTCATGAAAAATCAAACTTTAGTGCCTTGATACATAAATAACTGTTAATTGAACTTTTTGAAAAAACTTACTTAGATTTTTAAATAACCAATGTAAAAATCATTATTAGGAGGTTATGTTTACTTCCTTTGACAACTATTGCGCGATTATGTGCACGTCTTGCGCAAAAATTTAGGGATTCATCGAGAAATCCTTAAGGGTGTGCACCAAAATCCCAAGTGTCCACCTCTCGGGTTTTAGTTAGATTTAGTCTAATTTGAACTCCGAAACGATAACATTGCCCTACTTATCGTAAACCAGATCGGGTTGAATATTATTTCAGTTCTTCTTTGTTTGAATGCCCTAGCAGTGTTCTCTTAGAAATACTGAGAATTCCCTCGGAAATCTCCAAAATCCTGTTGGAAACCCTTGGATTTTCTTCGGAAATTACTAAAATTTATACTTGAGAAACTTACGGAAATCCCTGGAATTCCCTAAAACTTTGAGGAATTGTTAAGGAAATCCTAAGAGTGTGCATCTAAAATTCCCAAGTGTCCACCTCTCGGGTTTTAGTTAGATTTAGTGTAATTTGAACTCCTAAACGATAACATTGAATCTAAATTGCCCTACTTATCGTAAACCCGATCTGGTTGGATATTATTTTAGTTCTTTTTGGTTGGATATTATTTTAGTTCTTTTTGTTTGGATGTCCTAGCAGTGTTCTCTTAAAAATACAGGCAATTCCCTTGGAAATCCTCAAAATTCTCTTGGAAATCCTGGGAATTCCTTCGGAAATCCCCGAAATACTTGAGAAAATCCCTAAAAAATTTAGGAATTCATCAGGAAATACTTAATAGTGTGCACCTAAAATCTCCAACTGTCCACCCCTCGGGCTTTAGTTAGATTTAGTCTAATTTGAACTCCTAAAGGATAACATTGAATCGACATTGCCCTACTTATCATAAACCCGATCTGGCTGGATATTATTTCAGTTCTTCTTTGTTTAGATGTCCTAGCAGCGTTCTCTTAGAAATACGGAAAATTCCATCGGAAATCGCATAATTCTCTTAGAAATCCTGTGAATTCCTTTGGAAATCCCAGAAATACTACTACTAAATATTACGGAAATCCTTGGAATTCTCTAAAAAATTTAAGAATTTATTAGGAAATACTTAAGAGAATGCACCTAAAATCTCCAAGTGTCCACCCCTCGGGCTTTAAATTTCGTCTAATTTGAACTCATTTCTCTCTTTCCTCCGTTCTTCTTTGTTTAGATGTCCTAGCAGTGTTCCTTCTTAAAAATAGGGGAAATTCCTCGGAAATCCCCAAAATTCTTTTAGAAATCCTGGGAATTCCTTTGATATCCCAGAAATACTTGAAAAATGTTACGGAAATCCCTGAATTTCCTAAAAAATTTAAGAATTTATCAGAAAATACTTAAGAGTGTGCACTTAAAATCTCTAAGTGTCCACCCCTTGGGTTTTAGTTAGATTTAGTCTAATTTGAACTCCTAAACGATAACATTGCCCTACTTATCGTAAACCAGATTGGATTGGATATTATTTTAGTCCGTCATTGTTTGGATGCCCTAGATGTGTTCCCTTAGAAATACAGGAAATTCCCTCGGAAATTCCCAAAATTCTGCTGGAAATCCTCGAAATTCCTTCTGAAATCTTACAAAAATCTCTGGAATTTTCTAAAAAACTTAGGAATTCTTTAGGAAATCTTTAAGAGTGTGCACCTAAAATCTCCAAGTGTCCACCTCTTGAGTTTTAGTTAGATTTAGTCTAATTTGAACTCGAAACGATAACATTGAATCTACATTGCCCTACTACATCCAGTTGGAGAATATTTTAGTCCTTCTTTGTTTTGGATGCCCTATAAGTGCTCAGCAAGTTAGTCCTCATGTTTGAGTTTCTAAAATATTCCGCGATGTTCACATTTACAAAAAGAGAATTTAAAAAAATGTCTTGTTCAGTTTTTTTGTTTATGTTCTAAAAGACAAACGCAAAGTTTGTGTATCAATTAGTTTTGTTTGTGGTATTACCTAGTATTAAGAACCGAAAACAAAAAAATATTTGGATTTGTTTGCAAATTATGAAAGCAAACTTTACGTGTTTACAATTCAATAAAGCATAAAAGAGTTAATGGCAGCTTTTAGTTTTAGCAATTGATTTTTTTTCAACCACAAATCAACGTAAGTAGGTCGTACATCTTGTTTTGACGATGTCGTTATCCCGTAGGTGATATCAAAGGATGAAAATGTAAAGGAAATTCGTGTATGTAAAATTTAATTTCCTGTGTTGTAATTATCCTTTAACTTACTTACACAAGCACGCGCTTTATAAAACACTAACACGTTGCGGGAACGTTCAAAAATACTACACATAGAATATCCGAATTGGAAAATGATTTTATTTTCATTAATTACTTGTCGTTTTCATACCACAGGCACAGCCTTAATCACGTGTCTTTAAATTCAAATTTAAATGGAAAAGTGCTATTTATGCGTTTCATTAAGCGATTAAGCCGAAAGGTCATTTAAAAAGGCACGTTATGCAGCAATCGAATACGATTAAAATAAATTATAAAAATAAAATCAAATTTGTACAAAAGAAGTACAAAGAAATAAAAACTCATTTTGTTTAATGTAAATAAAATCCATCTATATACAAATTATGTAATGCCTTAAAACCGTGTTTCAGACGATACGAAATTGCCTAAATTAGGAATAGAATTACAATAAAAATTGTTTGCGTCTCTAAATTTGCATTTACTTTGAAAGACTTTATCACACCACTTTATTTCATTTCATGCTTATGCAATCAGACACCTTGCACCACCTTGGTGGGTTAAGCATGTTTTTCATTGGTTTTGTTGTAAATTAGTAGTTTGCTCAGTAATTGATTTTTCGGTTTCGTAAGTGCACATTTTCCATATGTTACTCAACTCCATATTGAAATTTTTTATTAACATCAAATGCGAAACATTTTAAACAGAAGCTGAAGTGTAACTTTGATTTAGCTCCTCGTGTCTGTTCCTATTATACATACTGA
This sequence comes from Abscondita cerata, assembly GCA_030710515.1. Lineage (NCBI taxonomy): Eukaryota > Metazoa > Arthropoda > Insecta > Coleoptera > Lampyridae > Abscondita > Abscondita cerata. Next base: position 13,724 of record JALBCR010000682.1, read on the forward strand.
CATCGTTCCCTTTCTGTATAGCAAGATATGTCATTCAAATAAAATATTGTTTCGAACGTGAATCTACAATTACTGTTTCAATTTTTTCACCCAGGGACTCTGCAAACCTTAGAGCACCTATTCTCTACGTGCCAAGAGTTTCCACTGCGAAAGGCACGATTTTTATATTTGTTTCTCTTTTTCTGAGCTGCAACGTTTGCTGCATGACCGACAGATTTGGTACAGGCTAGTACATGGGTGTCAGTGCAAGTTGCATCCCAAACAAGGCTTTGACTTTGCAACCACGGAGCGAGCATTATGCCATGAAGTCGTTTAAAAGCAAATGTCGATGCATCCGTCCTGAACTCTTCTTGCAGTATATAGACCATGAGTATCCGTCTTGCCCACAGCTCAACCACACATGCAAATGTGGAGAACATCACAACCGTAACAAATGGCAATTGTGATTTAAAAAGTACTACCGTTCAATAGCGTGCTTATGTTTCTTGGTGGAGTCACGGTATGCAAGTCATTGTTTTACCTCTCTGACCTGCTTGGAAAAATGAATGTTGATGTAGGGTCGCTGACATTTTCTTGATCATCTTCAAAAAGTTCATCATCTGAACTGTCTTGAGTTACTGGTACAAAGTCACCTGAGTCACTATTACGATTTTTCCAGACTTCACTCTGTTAGCCTCTGACGACTTACATTCTTCTTGTTCGTGGTTCTGAGAGTCCTTGATGTTCTAGAAAAAGTATCGTTGAATTGGTTACAGAATCATACCATTAACTGATATTTTATGTAAAACTTGTTTAGAATCCAGTCATGTTGTTCGAAATGATGTATGACATCAATTTTGAACACCATAATCACATTTCTTTTCCATTTTGATCTGAGTGGAAGCAAACGGTTGTTTATTCGTTGCTTTCCAATTCTCAATACGTTTTTCAGTGCAATCTTACACCCGAATTTATAAACCGATCTTAAGCTAAGCTTACGCTAAGACTTAAACAAAGAATGACAATAATTATGATGTTTTCAATACAATTTTCAGATTTCTACTCATAATTAGATCTTAGTCAAAATTCACAAAAATCAATTTTGCCTAAAGCAATATATATATATTCTTCTAGACAAATTCCCAAACCAAACGTTCAGAAGAAAAGAAGAAACAAATTTATTAGATAAGTATTAAATTAAATGAAAAGTACAATTTGCAAACTTAGAACTACAGTCAGAAGAACAGTCGGTGCTGGAAGCTGCAGGTACATTTGAAAATGACGCCTACATACCATTGAATTAAATGATGTTATTTATTGAGTTGTAGATATGGCTTAAGTGCAGATCCACTGCTATGTCATCTAATTTTAATTAATTCTTGTTCCTGGATACCTACTTTAACCATATGAGAAACAATTGTTGTTCTACTACTGAGGTTGTTAATCTTTCTTTGTTTTGTATTCACATCACTCTTTTCAGCAGACAGCTTGTTCTACTTGGAAATATATTTTGCCAACTGGTGAGTTTTTTAAAAATGACCACAAGAAAGCGTAACTGCCATCTTAAATTTTTAAATTGCATTTTCTAAAAATTTCTCATAATAAACAAAAAATTGTTTTCACATTTGTAAAGAGAACCAGTTTATCTACCATTTTCGTAAAAACAAAAGTTCAGTTATTTCAAAAACAAAGATGGCGGGGGGTGTTTAATTGTTTTTGCAATAACCTTCTTTAAGTTCTTAACGGTTAAAATTTGATATCGTTGAAAAGAGCATTCCTTAAGCAATAAGAATCATATATCAAAATATAGTTAATTTAGTTAAATCCTTCTCCGTCAGGGGCTAGTTTTGACACCATGACCCAAATTAAAAAAATCAAAAAAATCAAGTGGAATGATATGACTTTTTCTTTATGATAAAGTAGCCACATAACATCCAAATATACCAGTAAAAATCTCGTTCCTAACCTTCAATATTGGGAAAATGAGAATAATGGATGTTTGAAGATCGAGGACCGCGCGGTAAATTTTTAAAACTATTAAAAATTTAGCACAAAATGTATATGATGTTAAAGAGACAATTGTAAGTCTAAATAGAATTGATTTAGGTTTTATTTAAAAAAATATATATCATCAGAACATTCATGTTGCTCCAAAGGGACTAAACGCATTTTGAACTTATTGTCACTTTAATATTACTCTCGTAATTCTAACCTTTAATTTAAAAGTAAGCTTAAAAACCTAAATAGGTATACTATATCCATTTAAATCACTCAAATTCAAATATTTTTGTATCATCGTAAAGTAACAAAAATTATCTATAACAATAAAGAAAGGCAATTAAAAATCTATTATTTCAATGTTTTGTGAATAAGGATACCACAAACATTAGTTGTTATTGCAAGAAGCGAAGTTTGTAATGGTTGCAGTTCACAAATAATACGAAATAAAAAATTAAGTGACGGCTCTAGCAATGTAACCTAGAAAAGAAAGAACAATAATATTTGGCTCGAAGTAGCGCACTAAATTCGTGGAAGATCTTGTATTTGTAAGAGTTAACACAGCAGTGTCCGGCTTAGTCGGTGAGGTGGAGGAAATTCTTGAGGAAACTGAAAGAAACAAACAGCTGCATAACGAAGAGCCACCTGCTAGGTAACAGAAAGAAATAAAAGCGATTAACAGAAATTCAATAGGTTTTACTTAAGGTCTACTACGCTACAACGAACACAAATCATAGAGACAAAAGACACAAATATAGCAAATACAATTCAAAAATATTAGAAGAATCTGGGAGAAGTGAGAGATTCTGTTGCATGAAACTTGCGTATATTAGCAACAACAAAATAATTAAAGTTCGCGATCAAATATGTGTCAATTTAGGTAAGTTTTTGTTTGTTTTACCCCAAATTGACGTTAGCGTACCAATTTAAAATTGGTGATTAAAGAAACTCGACGTACACACGTCACTTACACACGGTGACTTAAAAACTAGGATTAAACTCAGACTAAAAACGGTACGTAGCTCCCGCCAACTTAAAAGGCCTCTTGTTTTAGCTTCACCCACTTTATTTACAGCGCCCCAGCTCTGACGGAGCTAGTGAAAACAAAACCGAGCGTCGGTGGATAGAAACTACCCCGAATAACAATTTGCTTATACACTAGGAATTCAAACCGTTTAATGTCACGTGTACTTGAGTTTCGAACGCCAACCAGTTGACAGCTACTAGAAGATTGGTAGACTTTCTCAAGGAGGATGAGACGACAAAGCTCTTAAAGCAGATCGTTTTCTTCGTAATAGCAAGAACGCAGCGTGCGCGACCCACAACCGGTGGAGTATAATCGGCCTTTGTAGCTTTGAGGTAGGCACCGTGGTAGTCGGCACGTTTTGTATAGCGACGGATTCCCAATATCTCGTTCCAGCGCTCCCAGGAATTATCCATACAGTATGATATAAGTAGAGTATAAGGTCAAGACACGTGCTAAGGCATACGTTGTAATTAGAAATTAACACAACCACGAGACAACAACAGAAATAGCAAAAGAAAACACTTACAGGGAAATCGGTCGGATTTATATTTTCACACTAATTTAACTTGCAATTATTGAAACCACATTGATATTTTACGTGTAATTTTTAGCTTCGTGAAGCACCGACAATCGCCCAATAGGATGAGTAAGTCACAAGATGTCCGCCCGTCGTTTCGACTCATATTGAGAAGAAATCGATTAACTCTTGCGATCTAAGTCCGGGTTCGAGTATTTTGAACCGTAACAAGTTTAATAAAGGACTTTAAAATAAATTGTAACAAAAAAGAAACGCAATTAGAAACATAATTCAAACCCTAATGCTTTGCATTTAATCTCTCCTCAAGCACTTTGAAAAAATTTACATGTCTACCTGGAAGATTAAAATGTTTATTGCACGATACAAAGTAGGGTTTTTTCCTTAGACTGCGACCACATCCTACAATTTCTACCTGGACATGTTCATTTTACTGACGGTGACTGTACATTTTCAATTTAATTTTGTACTAATTTTTCATTTCATTTTCATTTTATTAACAAAATATATTATCATAAAAGATACAATTTTGAAGGAAAAAAATTTTATAAAAAATTGGTGAGGTACCTATAATAAATTTTAATACCTTCGCGTAAATGACAAATTTCGTTTTGAAATATTTTTCTAATTCAATTACTTTTATTAAATTATTGCAAATCGTATTTCTCAGCTAGATGGATAATAGTGAAGTAATTTGAACATGAAACCACGTTTATGTTGTACGATGCTAAACTAGTTTCAGCATTAGTTAGTAAATTAGATAAATTTAAACAGGTATGTACACAGTGGTAGATGTAGTTTTAATGTGCAATGTGTAAATCTGAATATTTGCTTTTTCGAATTTTCTTAAACTGTTAAGCATAAGTAGCAGTCATAAAGTTTCTTAGATAATTTTGTGTACACAATAAGTTGTTTGCCCAAGACTCAATAATTCTTTAATGATTAAGTAAAGATGTTTATTATTTTAGAAGCAATTGGCAGTTATAAGATGTAATGGCAATTTTAAAGTAGCGGTATAATCAAATTTTTAATTAATGTTTGTGCGTAAGTGGTTTGAACCATAAATAACGAAGCAAGCTCGCCATAGTGCCCTCATTTATACTTTTAATGCTTTTAAGCTGGCGATTTACGCGACAGCAATTCTGGAAAAACTGTTGCAAAGTTTAACCACAATTGCAATTAGTAACCGTCGTAGTAGGGAAAGCATTGTGGTTAATTAATCGGTTATATAGACCACTCTGCCAATCATCGGATTATCTGATCTGCGCTTTCATTCTTTGAAATTTAATAACGTTTGCTTTTCCAAAAATAAACAAACATTGAGCAGATTTTGCCGGGGTCGTGTTTAATTCTGAATTTTGATGCTCGAAAGGAAACAATCGAACACTTGTTTTTCGAGGTTTTAGAAATACCAACAAATTCGAGCGACTGCAGAAACTAATTTTTCACAATAAAACTTCGCAGCCGAAAAATATTTCAGCTCGCGAAGACAAATAACAGAAAAGAAAACATGCTGTAATCTTAAAGACAAAATGAAAACCACTGCTTCAGTTCCTTGATTTAGTAATGCCCATTTAAATAAGAGCGTTGATTAAATTTCTTCAATAAAACGTGCGTTTTACCTAAGACAATGGCGTAAAATGAATCTATAAAACCGTTCATTGTCTTAAAATACCTACAAATTTAATATATCTTGAGCCGATTTTACGAAAACGTTGTATTAACAGGATATACATACATTATTTTCATAAAATTGAAATTTGATATAAATGCCAATATAATTAACCAATTTTGCGGTTATAATATTTAGTTTCTTGTAGTGTGATAACGGAGTAGAATAATTTTCGTTAACATCTCATTTTAATCGAAAAGGGTGTGCAGATGCTGACTAAATTAGTATTGATGAAGGACTGGTTGAAACTTGGTTTTATTTAATTTATTGTTATACACTTTGCTTGATTCGGTTAACGTCGGATCATTATTCTACCACGTATCGACACTTAGTATGTGCATTAATTTAAATTACAAATAAGCATAATCATTAACCAAATTTTACATATTTTGTAAAAATCTACTTGCAATTACAAACACCAAATTCATTTTAGTCTTAAGGTAAGTAATTTAATGTAAAAAATATAGATTACATAAAAAATTCCATTATATATAATATTCTTTTTATCACATTACACAAAAAACACAATGAGTGAAATTTAATTTGAGATAGTGTAACTTTCATTAGAATTTTTTTTATTAAAATAACCGCTAAGTCTTTACTACGCATTTTTAAATTACGTTGAGTTTCATTGCGTTCAGTTGGTAGACTTCACCTTGAGATAAAATAAATTTTTGCTGTTTCATTTTTTCGATTGTAATTTTTGTGATGTAGTTCAGAAATATCTTCTTCTAGTAACTTCTATGAGCGGTATGTGCACAAGGGAACATAAGTGTGCAACAATTTCCGTTCTGCGCTCTCCCCATATTTCAGTTTGTACCGCACGTAATGAATACCGGGAATAAATAGTTTAGGGTGTTTTTCTCCGTTTTGCAAGTCTTCAGGTATTTATAATTCTTTATACGACCGATAAATCTAACTTTCGAAGTTTGCTGGGAACTTGAAGTTCTTACCCAGTTGCGGTTTTAAAATTCCCGTATCACACCAATTCCTGCTTATTATGATATGATTTGTACGGACGCGACCTGCCAGTTTTTGGCGTTTTTAAAAATAATTATTTTGATACCGACTTCTCGCCTTCGTTTCCATCGTCACCCGATTTACCATAACTACCGTTGGTCCTTCTCGGCAATCCCAAGTTTACCGTCAGCCGTGTTAGGTCACTCATAAAGAAAACCAAATTAAAAAGAGCTTTGAAACTTATGTTGTAAATTATAAACTGCCGCAAATTGTTTTTGTAAGTACGTACATATTAATCTTTGATGCAATTTTAATTCACTAAATTGACATTTTTTACGTTTATTTAAGACGTGCAAGGTTAAGATTTTGTATTCGTCAGATTGTTTTGTTTTGGTTTGAATGTGTGTAACGCAGATAACATTTAATCAGTTCAGTTGGTTTATTAATAAAAATTAGCGACTACGTGATCTATTTCATTTTTACTATTTCAGTAATTTTGATTCCGTACAGACTTTATTTATTTGACAAGTTCATGGTATGATATATATAAAATAAACTTTGTAGAGTTTTTTATGTGTTATGTTAACTTTTAACAGATTTGTGACGGTACTTTCTTAAGGTAAGTCAACAGAAAAATACCATCTCTGGACTAACTTTCAGTGAACAAAAGCCGAAGCTATATAACTTCGTGCCCTTGTTTGGCGCCCTCTCGACTTTAACTAATTTAAGATTGTTATTGTTTGCTACAATTTACTACTACCTTACTGTTTGAAGACAAATCATCCCGCGACCAATTCCGCCCACTGACCTACGGAGCAACATTTATTTATGTTTTGCATGTAACAAACAATGTTCCATTTATTTTTCTTTTTATTTTAAGGTTTATAATGCAACATGTTACAATATTAATGTATATTTATGTTTTTCTCAAAATAAATAAAGAAGCTTTCCACTACAAGGAAGCGAAACGTCGCCATTGCGTGAATTTACAATATTGACTTGCAGAAGAGATGTGTTCTAATGAGGAGTAGTCTCTACATGAAAATTTATATAACTGTGCCTGTAAACTTAACTAGTTTTTGTAAAAACTCTTCAGTCGTCTTACGTTTAAGCATGTTTGTTTGTTCACTGTCGGTTTTTCAGGCGTTGAATGTATTATTTGTTTCACTGCACAATTGTTTCACTCACTGTGGCCACTTGCAAATTATTGTAGATGTTTTTATTTATTACAAACCATGGGGCGTCCTTAATGGCTTGCAGCTCTGAAATCTGTAAATGATGCCGCGACTTGATTTTGATGCTACTCCCAGACCTGTAACCCATATGTCCATACTCCATCCTTGATAACAACAATGTTAATCTTAATAAGTAAAAAACGTACCCTTTACTCCCGCAGTGCGGATGGTAGCCCCCGGTAATACCGGACCCCATTGACCGCGCGACGATGCAATTAGTCTAAACAACTAAAACCTGGATAATAAGTATTAACACTCCTTAAAATTTCTATTGAGGAAAATCCCAATAATTTGGGCCTTCTTATAGGAGTAACAACAGGAATAGGAATCGTCAATGACACACCATGTCCTTAAATAATGCCGATGGTGTGTGATTGACGATTCCTATTCCTGTTGCCCAAATCATTGGGATTTTCCTCACTAAAATCTGGATTTAAGGTTTTAACTAGGTTGAACTTAGCTGGGATTTTATGCGAGGGATCGTGATGCCCGATCGATCGCGTCCTTTTGTAAGCGTAACACTAAACCAAGTATATTCCTTTATTACTTGAAGTATCAAACAATGTGGTCATAGCGACACCGCTACCAGTGCTACACGTGAAGTGAATCAAAGAAACCACGAATGTGTGCTACTGAGCACCTAAACTTTATTGGTTTGAACTTTGGCGTCCCTCAAACCTTCTTGTTCCAAGACTGAGCTTGACACTAGCCAAGTTGGCGAGTTAAGTTGACTAGCCGTGCGAATCTCAGTTACACATACCAAACACACCTAATCGCTAGCATGCGTTACAGGTAGGCGTCCGTGGAAACCTGGTCGGCGTACTTTGGGCACTGAGTTCGCCTGAGCGACAGTCAACACGTGGGACTGCTTGCGGTCTAAATGCATAGGCGCATGAACACTTTAAAGTCTAGTCTAGTCTGGCTTAAAATTGACGTTCTATGCAAGAAGTTTGTTTCTAAGTGAGTGTTGAGTCTGTCTTCCCATTAACCAACAATGTTTTCAAAATTTGGTACCCAGTTTTTTCGTTTTTCAAAAGTATTATTTATAGAGTTGACTACAAGATGTATCTGTTTAATTGTAGAATTGATGATCAGGTAACAGGTTTCTCTCTAAAACTACATTTCTTGTTTATCTGTTGGCTACAAGTGTTTTCGAAATTTTTGATAAAACAGGTAAGAGGCTAATTGGTCGAACACACGATAGCTCGTGTGTGAGTTTTCCTGATTTTTAATTATATATATATTATGATGTCTTCCATTAGGCCGGAAAATATTTTAATATAAATGAGCTTTGTTAGCATAACAATACCCATACCAAGAAGTTTTTTATTGTTTTTCCCATAATGAAGTCGTAACCTGGTGCTTTGGCTTTGAAACTTAAGTCGTTTGGATTACGTTCTTTACTTCTTTTGCTGTTTGGGCTATTCTCATTCTTATCAAACGTGGATAGTGGTTTGAACACATTTTGTAGATAGTAAGCAAAAGATTTAAAACTTCTTCCTTCTCTTCCGTCACTTGGTGTTCTTATTGAAGGTATGTGTTCTCTTCGTTATTTTAGTCTCTTAGTTGCTTTCTGTAGAGTATATTTGGTGTTTATTATTTATCGTTACCTGACTCTATGTCCAGAGACCGTTGAGTAAAACCTTTAGTGACAAAGAAGTCTAGACAGTGTGGTAATTTGTTAAAACCTGTTAACCAGTATGATGGCTTGTATGTTGAGGGATGGTTTTGGTGTAGTTAAATTATTACCGCATATAGTACTTTTCCTCGCCCAAGAGCTGATTGTCTAGATCCCTAGCTAGTATGCTTGACACTGAAGTCACCTTCTGCCAGAAATCGGTGTCTAAAGTGGATTTTTTTATTAGCATATTTATTACCTTATGCTTTTTAATTATATGTTGCTATTCTTAATATTTTCATTATATTATTATAGTTCTCTCTGCTGGATTTGTATTTAAATGTATGATTGAAGAAAAGTAATGATTGATAATTAGAGTTCTTGTAGGAGGAGCATCAAAAACCATTCAATTGTTTATTTCGGCAATGTTTCGAGTACACACTGTGAGTAATACAATTTTAAAATTATCACAGATTATAATAAAATATAGAGTTTCAGATTTTACTACAAAATGACATTTACTCTTTTAAGTGATGGACCATCTTCTGTTTAGAGTAAGTGTCAATGTGTAGTAAAAGTCAGTTTGAAACTCTATATTTTATTATATTCTGTGATATTTTATGATTCATCAATAAATAGAGGCCTGATGAAGTATGCCCTTAGCACGCAAAACGTTGCCAAAATAAACAATTGAATGATTTTTGGTGCTCCTCCTTCAAAAAATCTAATTATCAATTGATGTAATTTAACTAATTTCAAAAACATGCCCACCATTATCAAAAATATGACAATTACCACATTGTCCAGAACCAAAATTATTAATTATTAATTTCCTGTTCCTTGCCAATCCATCTTTATAAAAATTTTTTTCCGTTTCATTTATCCTTAAATATCCATGTTTTATGAATGTCTTCTTTTATTTCTATTACTTAGCATAATTAATTTTCTATCTCTAACTCTGTTTACTAGAATTTTATTTCCAATTTGGTTGACCTTTGCCATTCAATTTTTTTTATTATTCTCATCTTAATTGTATATTGAACTGACAGTTAAAAATCAGTTGCAAGACTATTTGGAAAAAAACAATTTAATAAGTAAAAATCAATCTGGTTTTCGAAGCAAACATTCGTGTGAAAATGGAAAAGCGAACTTGACTTAAATAAAAGTGTAGTTGCGGTGTTTTTAGATTATAAAGAGCGTTTGAAACGATTGACAGAAAAATGCTGTTAGAAAAACTGGAAAAATATGGTATCCGTGGTATTGAACACATATGGTTTTAAAATTACCTTACATCGGGCAGTCAGATAACATCATATAAAGGTAGTGAGCCTTCCGAAATTACAAATAACTTAGGAGTGCCCCAAGGGTCAGTTTTAGGTCCTATCTTGTTTTTAATATACATAAATGACTTGGAATCAAATCTAAAATTCAGTAATATTAATTTATTTGCGGATGATACATTAGTGTCCAGCGCAAATGAAAATGTAAACTTAGCAATTAGCAACTTAAACTCGGACTTTGAAGTTATTACTACGTGGCTGCAAGTGAATTATTTGAAATTAAATACATCTAAGACTAAATATATTGTGTTATCGAATAAGAATATTGAGTTGACTAAGGTAATGATACAAAATATAGGATTAGAAAGAGTTAAGAAAATTAAATACTTAGGCGTAGTAATAGATGACAAATTAAATTTTAAGGAATATGCTGACTACATTACAAAAAAGTTGCACGAAAATTGGCCTACTTGGTAGAATATCTAACAAATTATCCATTCAAGCAAGAATTACTGTTTATGAAACGACCATTGCGCCACACTTTGATTATTACGCTAGTATACTATTTTATGCGCAAATTTTGTTATTAAACGACTTCAAATTTGACAAAACAAAGCAATGCGAATAATATTACAGTGTTAAAATATACCAAAATTACTGAAATGTTAGATACCGTGCAATGGCTAAGTATAAAACAAAGAATTTATTTTATTACATTAAATCTAATATTTAAAGCGTGTACTGGTCTACTGCCATTGTACATGTCTATGCCTCTTATCTATAATTATGAAATACATGATTATAATACAAGGAACTGTAGAGATTTTCGGTTACCTAAGTTTTTAAAATCAAAAACTCAAAATTATTTTATGTACAAAGGGATACAATTATTTAACAACCTTCTTAATAAATTAAACCAGGAGAAAAATATTTATTCATTTAAAATGATGTTAAGTAGTTATGTAAAAATAACTTTTAGTATATAAGCAATATATTGTTTGTTTTTTATGACTAATGTATTAGTTTTATTAACTAAATAAAAATTATTATTATTATTATTATTATTATTATTATTATTATTATTATTATTATTATTATTAGTATATCTTGTATTTTTCTTTTCCATGCTTCTTTCAAATTTTCTGTTATATTCTCAATTTGTTGATTTGTACAAATATCTGAGTTTCTTTATTTTTTCAATTTTCTTATTAATGCTTCTGCAGTTATATTTTGGTTTCCGGAAATATGCTTTATGTCAAAGAAACATAGTAAGCCAAGTAAATGTTTCTACATTTCGCTTTGTAATCTATCAGATTCGGTGGCATCCCGTCAAACTCTATAGGGTCCCGGTTTTGATCCTGCTGTTCTCGAAGGAACAAAAGTGCGTAATTGTCTTCAAAAACAGTTTGCCAAACCATTTTTGTAGTCGTAATCGGCTAGGATGACATATTATTGAATAAAATAAACACACCAACCCTGGAGCACTACACGTGCTACATCCAAGACTCCCAAAAGTCGAGAAGTGCCTCATGATCTAGAAATGTCGCTTCCGGAGCGTTTTTCATCGCAACCAGGGCTCTGTACGTTTTGCAGGTTACAGGCTTTCAACCCTGGTCTCCTACAAACTCCAGAATTGTCCCATCCTACGAAAAGAATTTTGCACCAAGAATGACCAAAATCGGCATACTGGTATCAAAGCAGGTGTTGATGTGATGTGATAGTCCAAGAGCTACTATTCAAAATTGGTAAACATGTCCGTCAATTTAGAATCCACTTCTCCCAAAAGGTACTAACCAAAATGAATTTTTGAAATGAAAATTTGAAATCATCTTCCTATGTTTAACTTTCCTTAATAAATGTTTCAATCCTGGTGGTGATTCAAGTTGTGTGTTTTGTTTTACTTTCTTACGTTCAAATAGACTAAAAATACTCAATTTTTCATTTGACAGTAGGTATTGAGTTGATGTAGTTCGTTATAGCACGTTCGATTATTCTCTTTTCCATTATACGTATTGTTTCTTCTTTTATCTTTTCTCTGTATGCCAATGGTATAAGGTATACTTTACCGTTTATTGATTCATCATTTTCAAGTTTTCGTTACCGTATTAATTCTTGTCAAATTTTGTGTCAGTTGCAGTTGTTAAGTTAAAGTGTACAACACGCATTCCTGCGCTTCCTGTTGGGAATTTCGGTAAATCAATCAATTTAATTAATTTATGTATTAACATGCCGATCTTAAATAAGAGCTCTATATGTAATGATAACTTGAATGCTGAGAAAGAGATTTCATGCGACAAGTATAAATTACCAATACATTCGACTTGTTCTGGTTTATCTAAAAGCGAAATTCAATGCTTGTATGCAAAAGATAGAAAGATTTTGTATTTTGCAATAAATATATCAATTCTGATAACGAAGTTTCCGAATTGAAAAATTTAATTATGGACTTAAAATTTAAATTTGTTTTTACAGTTGTATACTTTCATTTATTTTTGTTTTTGTATTTTTGGGATTTTTCCGTAATTAAATATTATTATTATTATTCTTTTCTTTCTTTTCTATAACAACTGCTTAATTCTTCCTGTAATTGTTTTTTTTTTTAATTTTACCCTTTGTACTTCTTTATTATTGATTGTCACTATTTTTTAACAGTAGGAAAAATGCAGATGGTTGGAAAAAATCTATCCGCTTTATAAGTCCCTAATCATGGTAACTTTTGTACAAAGTGGCAACTCTGCACTTCATGTAGTGAGAAGTTGATATGTTTGCATCGTATCAGTAATAGCTTGTTTTTTTGTTGTCATACCACTATAAAATATTTTTATCAAAATTTAGTGCTACTATACTGGTTATATAACTTGTTTGCAGCTCATTGGTTATTTGAATTCGCTAATACCATCAAATAAATTTGACATGACTCATTCTGAAACGTAACCTACAAACCACAACAGCGCACGCGTCTCTCAAAAACCAATCCAATCGTTGTTTTCCTCAACATAAATATTTAACGTAACGGCACATAAATATTAAATTTTTGACGTGTGTTGTCAAATATGTACACTCATGAAATTTAAAACTTGGACACCACAATTTCTGTAAACAAAAGTTTGCACATTGTGAAGCAGGCTTAAGGGTATCATTTACAATTCTAACAGCAGGTAGTCTCAGCAGGGGTTATCTTATAGAAGGACTGTAGAATGAATCATTACACTAAGCACGTTTTAGAAAATAGGTAATTTACGTTGCTTACTTAATTTTTTCTTTAAAGAATATATTTGAAGGTATCGCTAATTAAACACCATAGCTCGATTAATTATCGAATCAAAATTTTGTTTAGGAAATGTTTACAAAATAAAATTAGAAATAATTTTGATTTAAAAACGTCTACAAGCAATAACTTTTAAATTAAATCAAAAAACTAAACATGGTTATTTGGGTTGACTGATTATTACTTATTTTTAAATAAATCTAACCTACTAATTATTGTAAGTTATTAAAAAAATCATTAAACTCTCTATTCATAATATTTAGTCCTTACAAAATGTATATTTTATGACGTTTCATTTTTTCTGTAGTTAATATAAAAGTGAAAATAAAAACTAAGGCAATTCTTATTGTCAACGTATATATTTAGTTTTTGACAAGAATTTATTACATAATTATAATTAAGATACCAAGTTATAGTTTAAAATTAAATGAAAACTTTTTTTTAAATAAAGGTATTACTATATAAATAAATATAAGAAATCAATAATGGGTGTGACCTCCATTATTATTGATACATTCTTGGAGGCGTCTGCTCATTGACGCTATCAAGGTATCAATATAATTAATATTAATCGTTTCCCATGCGGTATCAATGGCTGCAATTAGTGCATTACGGTTTACTGGTATAAAATTTGGCCCTTGTTGTCTTCGGATAACAGCAAGTATTCGAGCCCAAACATTTTCGATAATGTTAAAATCTGGGCTTTTGCTGGCCAGGGTAACAGCTCAAGTTATTTTCTTGTATTTGCTTGAAGTAAAATTAGCACACATTTGGTGTATTTCATCTACAATTTTATTCTTTGAACGTCTGATTCTGGTAGCAGTCAGTGTACTCCATATAAAAATATATACCCCTACCGTATTTGATTTAATTAGTAGACAAGTCCTTCTAAAGATAAGATATTGCGTATAAACACGGAAAATTTAATATATTTTGCTCGAATTAGTGAGTTCGCTTTGTAATTATTGTACGATTTTCGTTCAGAATACAATGTATCTTCGATATATCTGGGATGAACGTTTGATGATTCAGCTCTTCTCTACTAAAAGCGGTTGTGTAAAGAATTTTCTGCTTGTATCGGCATACATTTGTTTTATGCTTTTTTGCGACAAATATTATTCTTCTTTGTTTAGATTTAAAGTTTATTATTATTTTTGTTATTATTACTATGTTCAAATAACATTAACTAATACACGTTAATTTTACATATTCATTTATGTTTTGCTCGCGGTTTAATAAAATTTCATATTTAATTGTACATAACTCAAGGTAAGTTGAAGTATGTACTTGACTGACTTCTGGAAAACGGAGGCTGGAGGTTCTTCATCATGTCATCTCCGTTTGACGCCCCTTGATTATTGACAAATTTCTTAATGTATGACGACCCAACGACCTTTTGATACGACCCAGGTTAATTCACGAAAGCAGATTTCTTGCGTCCCACGCCCTTTTTACCTTGTGAGCTACGCCCATCCTCAGTTTATGTTGCGTTTTATTTATTAGCGACTTTGTGACTTACAAAGAAGAAATGGAAAAGAGACAGCAACAGTGGTTTTTAGTTTTGATTGATTTAATCTATATGTTTGTCCTTTTCTAACGTAATACTGGCAGTGAATTTCACTACAATTAAAGACGCAATTGGATTTTTATCTTTAGTATTAGGTTCGTTAAGAAACCTAATGGTAATTAGATATGCAAATATGTGTCAATACTTAGTATATGAAACATAAATTAACTAACTAGAGATTTTGGTGGATTTGTTATTAATCTAGGGGATTTGGTGGGAGTCTTGTCCTATCTGACAACACTGATCAAATGGGAAAAAAGATTCCTTTAGTGAAGACGAATCAGACTCTGTTTGTCTTTATTGTAACGATTTTTATTAGTCGGTCCAAGTCGAGAGAAGAGTCGTTTAATTTCCAACAGTATTAGTTTTATTAATTTTGATGATTTTATTCTAATACGCTTTTGGGTCCATTACTATGATAGCCTATAAAAAATAAGGTACAGAAATACTTGGCCTACAGTCTTCTGCTTCTCTCTCGTCAACTTATGTTGTTTATTATATGTTTTGTTACTTGTTGGTATTCTCGGTTGGTTGCCTGACTATGTGTTGTTAACAAAAATTTTTACTCCTCCCGTTATTATTCTTCCTTCTTCTCCCTGTCCTGTACTGAGTTTTTCGGTTATTTTTTGCAGTCTTATCTGTTGTCTCGTTTTGCAATTGTCTCTATTCGTCTCTATTACAACGTCTTTCTGCTCTACAGCATCCACTTTGATTACACATACCTTCTATTTCTATACCAATCATTTCAATAAGCTGGTTTTAACATCCATCGTGGATTATGGATATTTTTGTGGTTTTGCTGTTAATTAATAGAGCTTCCTGTAATTACTGTCCTAAATTTTTTCAAGCATATTTTTTTAAAGTTATTTCAAGGCGTAATTTGTATTATGCGTTTTGTTTTCATGGTAGCTTATCTTGGAAATTCAGTTGGAAGTTGCCTACCGTTTAAATTATTTTTCGTTTACATAAAGAAATTTCTAGATACCTTTTCTGAGTTGTTTTTGTTGAAAATATTTGAATTAAGGTTACTGCAGCTGCAGAGAAATATGAATGGTTTATCAAGTTTCTATTCAAGATGGTAATTTTTATTACAGCGTAGTTTTGTTTATCTGTACGTGCTTTTCTCCAATTTAGTGTTCACAAAGGTAAAACCAACAAGGTCAGTTGGCGCGCTAGAAATATCACCTGTAATAAGCCCTCCAGATTGTCAATTAACTACTGATGTAAAAAGTGAAGTGTTGCTTGTAAATACCAAAAATTTTGGGCGATTTTGTAAATGTTTTAAAGCAATGCCACTTAAGTGACGTTTTGCGTATGTTTATTTTGTAAATTTACTAACAATTATCGCCCTCAATTTAGCACATTTCTTGCCCGTCACAGCATAAGTCAGAAAGCGTTTGTTAGGATCTTTAATGTTCTTTTAAGAACATGCATTACCGTGGCCGCATTTAACGTTTTATACGGAAAAAAAAGTTAAATCGTCAAAACTTGACGGAACGGTGTATTTCATTAAATAAAAGAAAACAGTGAAAAATTGTAGGTACATTTGTGTTATTGGATGCTAGATGTGCTAAAATTGTTTACGAGTAGACGTGGTTAGTTTTATACGACGGCGTATTAGTGTCAGTGGATAATTCTTATTTCTCATTATTTACCGATTAAATCTGTAAACTTACAGAAAATATGTGTACATTTACAAAAAAATTGTAAAGTTACAGAAAAATCTTTAAATTTACAGAATAAATATGTAAATTTATATATTATTTTCTGTAAATTTACAGAAAAGATCTGTAAATTTACAGAAACAAATCTGTAAATTTACAGAAAAAATGTGTAAATTATGAGATTGTTGCATTGCGTTGTGAGATAGCAAACCCCTTTTGTGTAATATCAATACCTATTGTGATGGAGGAAGAACTACGTGTGTTCTTACAAGAAAGGGAAATATCTGAAGACACTATAGAACGTTTATGTACAGAAAAAGTAAGTACAATACAATAGTAATGTAAGGCTAAACTTTTGACTAAAACACATGGGGGTTTAAGGAACAATCGAACCTTTTACTAAAATTGTATTAAAGAGAAATGTAGGTAACTAAAAGTTTTGATTAATGTTTAATTCACTTAAGCACTGACATAGTACATCACAAAAAAAACAAATATTGTCGTCGTCAAAAGAGGTATTCAAATTTACCTCGATTTCCACCGTCGTATTTGCAAAGACGGTCATGGATTGAAATGGCCCTTTTCACAGGTAGAAGTATTTATGTATTAAATGGCATAAAAACGTCACAATTGCTTCGTCGCAAGTGTACAAATAGCTACAATAAAATAAAGAAATATGCTTAAAGCGTTAGGATTCTCTATAAAATATGTCACTGCCAGTATAGGATGTTTATGTAAGAAAATATTATCTCAATTAAAATGCAAACAAAAGTATTTCATAACAGTAGGTATAATATGACGACCTGTGTTTTACCATTTCAGCGGTGCTTTGCAAATCACTATTATATCTACCAACTTAAAATAGTTGAAATAATGTAACTTACTTATTTTTAATTTAAATTCCAGTTAATTTCATGTAGATAGTAAAAGTTCAACTGATTTTTATTGTATGGCTAGTAATGGTGCAGAAATGCTGATGCGTACCTACCTATAGCTATCTAAATTGCTTCTGTTAATCAACATCCGCGTACCTATTATTTACTGCCAGTTGCAAATTTTGTAACACACTGCAACTTTGTGTAAAGATATTCATAAATGGATCAGAAATTAGAACTATTTCTCCAATCAAGATGCATTTCAGAGGAAGTAATTTTAAGTATAAAGGAAAAAACGTAAGTTTCATAAGTATATATTATCTAATTAGGATAGCTACATAAGTATACGTAGGTATGTAGGTACCGATAGGTAGCTGGTATGTCTTATAATTAACTTTTAATTTAATATGGCTATTTACATTGTTTACAGTACTGTACCTCCCCCTCCCCCCAAACATGTACATTATCACTACGCCTTTGATAAATTTTAATATGGTTAAAATATGCTTACATGCTGCAAGTTCGTCATTGGTCGATGATTTTGACATTAAAAACAAATAAACTAACAACATAACCTCACACAGACAATTACAAAACTGAAATCCAAAAATCTTAGGAATATAGTCAATTATTATTTTGCTAATATTTTATTTTTACTTGCAGCTAAGTATAGACACAATTAAAATTATGGATGAAGATACCTTGATTAACTTTTTTCCAAAATGGGAGACCGAATAGCAGTATTAGATTTTTGCAATCGACAACTGAAGTCCAATAAACGAAAAGAAAGTTTGTTGGAACGATTGCGTGAAAAATTAAAAAGAAAAAGGACTTGAAAGCACCCTTCTGCAGTACCTAAGAAAGTCACTCGACTTATAGAAATCGGCTGGCTTCATTTTGAAGAGAATCGTGTCGTTCAAGTGAGAGCCAAGCAGGAGGAGGAACCAGAAAAGTTTCCGTTAAACATAACGATAACCGAGAAGATATTTTAAAAATAGGGAAAACGTTATTTTTCCGGATGGAATGTCTAGTAAAGGTCATAGTTCAGAATTTGATTTCACCCTAAGTGATTTCAAATGTGAAGAGTTTGGCCAAGACGACACCGTCGCTCAATTGTTTAGAGTAACAGGTTTATCAAAACTACGATTTTATTTAACAACTAAACGAAAGGAGAAACCATCTACTGTAAGTAGTACGATACCTATTTCAAGTAAGACAGTAGCAAATGAGGCAGATGGGTTAGAAACCAATTTTCTTACCACAATTGATTTGGAAGCAGACGACTTGCCAAATATCGACTTGTTTGGTGGCAGTAATGAGATTGAAAACGATATTGTTGCAACGGCAATAAGGCGATCAGCTATTAACAATTTTCTTAATAGTGACGAAGAAAATGATAGTAATATTTTACCATTCCCAGAATTAGACGAATCCCATCTTGAAGTTGAAGATTTAGGGAATAATAACGGATACAATGAAGCGCAGAAATACATTTTGGTACTTCATAGAGGAAATATACTTAAAGAATTACTTGAACAATTTAAACATATTGATATAAAGAATATATTACAAATTGAGGTATATTTACCTAATGGAGATAAGGAAATAGCTGAAAACGTAGGAGGAGTATTTAGGGATATTTTATCCGAATTTTGGCAAGAATTTTATGATCGACACACGGCAGGTGTAAGTTCTAAAGTGCCTGTTATTACACACGATTTTGATGAACATCAATGGAGATCGGTTGGAAAAATTTTATTAAAAGGATGGGTGGATGAAAAATACTACCCAATTTATTTATCAAGAACCTTCATGGAAACCTGCATTTTTGGTGAATCACTCTCCGATTTAACACAGGATCTGTTACAACATGTTTCTGAGATGGATTCTAGTATTTTAAAAGTGCTCTTAAAAATCTTGATAATGTTGAGGAAGACGAATTGCTTGAGTGTTTAGACAGTTTGCAATGTAAGTGGAAACCTGACAAAACCAATATTCACAAGTTAATAAATGACTTAGCTCATAAAGAATTGATACAAAAACCTATGTTTATTATTAATTGTTGGAGTGACATATTAACGGGAAAAATAAAAAACAAGAAATTAACGAAATCTACGACATTCACAAAAATTTAGCAAAAACATTTTAAAGAAACTTGAATTTGAAGAACCTTTAAGTAGTGCCCAACAAATTGTAGCAAATTTTGTAAAAAATTTATACGCGAGAGTGAAGAAAAACATTAACCAATTTTTTACGATTTGTAACCGGTGCAAACGTAATAATACTTGGAAAATCAATCAAAATATCGTTTTCTTCTGAAACCAACAATTTTATTCGGTGCCCATCAGCTCATACGTGCGGTTGTTTATTGTTCCTACCGACGACGTACGATTCATACACAGAGTTCAGGCATGAATTTAACTCCGTTTTAAGTTCAAATATATGGGTAATGGATATTATTTAATCTCAGTGTTTATTAAATTTTCTCATATTGTGTAATATATTAACATTTTTGTTTCAATTGGTGCGGCGCGGCGGGCGGATTATAAATAAACACGATTCAGAACTTGTGCATAGATATGCACATGTTCTGAGTCAAGAAGTTGAACATTTTCTTTCTTTTCATTATATTATCAACGATATTTTTATTTTATTTTGTTAAAATGTTTTTTTATGTATTATATTTTTACTTATGCATAATAATTTTTATTGTGTACGTTTGAATGAATGAATAAAATCTTGAATTTTATTTGTAAAAAAATTACAAAACAAAAATAATCATGCAAAAAAGGGTTTAGTAAATATTTGTCGTCTATAAGCTACCGAATACATTACATTGTATTAGAGATGTTTACGTCAGTCAAGTACCCAAAAATGCCGAGTCCAATGAAAGACATAAATAGAAACAATTGAATTTGTCTTAGTATCCTAGCGACGAAGCATAAAAGCCTACTAATTACCTTAATAATTTCAATAATTCCAATATTTTAGATAAAAGTACGTTTTATTTAATAACGGTAAATGATAGGCATATAGACCATTTGAAAAAAATTGTTCTAAATTTAATTCTCTACCGATGTCCGTAAAAAAAGTAGGAGGTTTCCATTTGAAAAAATTAAGTTATCGTTATTTGAAGTTTCTCAACTTCACAAATTTATTGTGGCATATCCAAAATAGTTACATACATTTGCAGCCATTCAATTTAAATGGCATTCTTCCTGCTATTATTTGGTATTTTTTAAGTTTTTCTGTTGTTAGTAGTACAGAAGTTATGATTTTTCTAAGAAACCCTTGAGAGTGGCCATTTTTCATAAAAGTTGTAATATCTCAGTAACCATGGCAACTAAGTAAACATAACTTAGACCAAAAATGTAGCAAATTAAACCAATATTCCAAAAGTTTAAAAAAAATACATAGTTCCATTTAAAATACGGAAGTCGAGTTCTATTTCCGGTATAACCGGAAGTGCTACAAAGTTTTAAATATTTTAGAGAGAGAGATCGCATTTCGAAACCCTATCGTGCAAAGTTTCAAAATCTAGATCTTGATCATTCTCTCATAACGTCTAATGATTAAGGCGAAATCAATCACCCTGTATAAGCTACTTATCTCAATTTTCGGCAAATACAACCTGAAAATATTAAAGTCAAATAGAATTGTAACAGTTGTTTTACCAATAGTATATTTTATTACGCCTTATAAGATCATTTTACAATGCATCTATATATTGTCCAATTTTTCTCTAAGAAATATATAAAGATCAACCAACTCATGGACATCTTTAGAAATAGTTTTACTATTTTCTTCCATTACCAAATTGCATAATTCGTGAACATCCTCATCACATGATATGTTAATGTATTTGCATTGTTCTTTGCATACATCAATTTCTTCTTGTGCTATTGAAGATAAATAACTTTTGTACCATATATTTCGGGTGCTTCAAACATAATGAAAGGTCTTCCTTTCGAGCGATGCTTCTTTTGTTTGAGCTGATGAAGTGGGAATTCCATTCTAAACAGATGGTGTCCAAGTCATGCTAAAAAGTAAGAAATGAAGCATATTATTTTCTGATTTGTTCAATAAATGCTTTTATTGTAGGGTTTACTGAAAAGTAAACTATAGTCTGTCTATTTAAAATAGTGTTCTAAACGATTAAAATAAGTATGTAATTGTAAAATTCTATGGAATTCTAATACCATTTAACTTATTTACTGCAATATTCGTTCTTAAGCCAACGTAACATGAAATACATTAGAAGCTAAAATCGGCTAAAATAGTTTCTCACGTTTTCTTACCTGCCTCGATACTTGATCTAAATATAAAGTGGTTCCAGAACTTATTTGAGTATATTTTTGATTTTCAATTTACTATTTTCCAGAACAATTTTTTCATGCCAACTCACAAAATCTACTTACCTGTACAGCTTCCATAAAAACAAACTGGATTAATGATTTATCCAGAAAATTTCCATCAAAAAAGCCATTGTCTTTTAAACATTGAAAAATGTTCATCCAAAATTGGGCAGAATGTTTCCGTAAAATAGACCACCATGCCTCTATCCTTTGGTTAGCAGAACTTTTGCCATATAAAAATATCAATCTCCGAAAAGGCTGTTGTTCAGAGAAGAATAATTGCATTTGTTCGACATACACGTTTTCTGTCCCCATATCAGTTCGTAATATTTTTGGACAACCCTTAAGAAATTCTACAGTTTCTAAAAATATCCAGCAATTACTGCTGGATCACTATTTGTATAGCACGCCTTGAGCCACATAATATGACGGGAATATCCGTCAATACATCCATTTACAGCGATACCATAGGGTTTGAGCTTGTCATAGGAATCCAAATGCCACAAGAAATTGGGTCCATTATTTAAATATTGCCGGCGACGTAATCTAGACCTTCTTCTTAGATCTACGCCTTCTGAATCGTAAATATTTAAAGCTAACCTGACTGCTTCTTGTTGAACCCTTAAGCCATTTTGAATGCAACGTTGGTGCATCCACTTATATCCGTGTAGTTGACCAGATGTCATTAATTGCCCATTCAGAAAAGCGATTAACTCATCAACGGTGCTGTGATTTTTTCGCCTAAATAAATTCATTGCTTTTAGTCGCCTTTTTAAAGTACTTTCACTGATAACAATATTATGACGTGTGTACAATAATCCTAGCACTTCTAGGTACCGCAAACCCAACGTAAAATAATTTCTAATATAAATATCTAAACTAGACGATGAATCCATTTAACAGTACTCTGAGTGTTTAGTTACTAAACAAAGTGTTTAAATTTGTACACAATATTACACAAAAACACAGGGGTTTGCTATCTCACAACGCAATGCAACAATCTCATAATTTACACATTTTTCTGTAAATTTACATTTGTTTCTGTAAATTTACAGATTTGTTTCTGTAAATTTACAGAAAATAATATATAAATTTACATATTTATTCTGTAAATTTAAAGATTTTTTCTGTAACTTTACAATTTTTTTTGTAAATGTACACATATTTTCTGTAAGTTTACAGATTTAATCGGTAAATAATGAGAAATAAGAATTATCCACTGACACTAATACGCCGTCGTAATTAAAAAAATAAATAATAAAATAATTTTAAGTTATTAATATTTGGCCAGTGACTATAATTTTTTTTAAACTTGCCGTCTGCTATTATCAAAAATTAATATACAGAGGCAAATGTAAAAACTTAATTTAAAAGTCAAAAAGTAAATAAAGATAATTGCGTTACAAAAAATTTGAAAAAAGAAAGATTTTTATTAGTAAAATAACCTTCCAATTCCAAATTACTTAAGGTCATTTCTGATATTTATGCAAATGAACAATTATTCAATATGCCCACCTTTACACTGAAAATGTTTTAACAGATTCTCTTCAATATTGACATTTTTAATAAACATAAAGTTTAGTAATAGATCTTTTGAAGTAGTAAGATAGATTATCATTCAACTTGAAAACAGAACTTATCAGGAAATTATTAATTAAACCACACCAAACCAAATCGATATTTGTGATTAAACTTTGCAAAAACATTTTTAAAGTAACGTAAAGTTCGAGTGCAATAGTTTTACTCAAGTTGGAGTTATTTACAGAACCTTAACAGTGATTATAGAAGCCGTTTTCCTTCAAGTATAGTTCATGTAATTTAATAGTTTTTTCTTAACAACATAATTGATTTATTAAGAAATTAGTACCTTAGATCAATGGGGAAATAAACCATATATATATATATATATATATATATATATATATATATATATATATATGTAATATTCTGTCAATATTAGTTTTTGATGAGTGAATTATAATAAATTTAAACTACTTATTATCTAATTGCTTTAGAAAGTATATTGAGGTAAAAGATTTATTGAAAGAATCTAAAAGGAATCATGGATGCAATTCGCTGTTAATAGTTAAGAAATTCGTTACATTATATTCGTAAGTATTCTGAGTTGGAAAATGCACTAATTATTGTACTCTGGATTTTAAATAAAGTCATTAGAGCTTATTTTTCATTAGGATACCAATTCAGTACCAATAAAAATGCACCGTTATTATTATGTAAATGCAATATATTGTAACGGTCACATGTGCATCATATGTTGCTTTGATATAGCACAGTACAAACAGTAATTTTCTGTTATAAGAAGTTGAATGTTTTTTTGTTCACTTTTTTTAGTTTAAGTATGTATTCGCACAGCTTGCGATTTAATTTCAAAATATTTTCCTAGTCGTCTTAACCAGATACAAAGCTAGAATTTTACTTTAGCTGTTTCAATCAAATTAGACTTTTAAATTAAATATAAAAGAAGAAATTGGAGAAATTCAAAACCGTATTTAATTTTTGTAAGTATTGAAATAATAACACTATTCTGGACTTCCATTGTCTATATTTTAGATTAAGTGAATAAACACAACGTTTCAATTGCTATTGAATCTGCAATCGTCTTCAGGTGAATACTAACAAACTTAAAGACTACTGTAACTTATACTAATACAAAAGTTAGTGAAGCGATCAAGTGTACAAAGTTAATGGAAGGGGGACGTTACACGTAAACTAAGATTAGTCAGGCGTCTAATTAGGGGTTTCCACACATTGTTAATCTCTACGCTGGGTTGACTAAAGACATTCTTGTTGTTTTCGATAAACGCTGCTTTTTTCATTTCATTTACATTTTTGTGATGTTTTTTCCAGGAAGTGTTGGGGATTTCAAAGTCTCTCCTCTCTGCGTATGGGTTTATGTTTCTTCAACCTGATATCTAAGGGTCTTTTAGTTTCCCCTACGTATGTACTGGCCGCATTCACATGGGACTTCGTAGATGCAATTCTTGGAGTCACGACTGTTGTCTGGTCTAGTTTTGGAGATCATGCTACCAATAGTTCTTGATGATCTGAATACCGTGTTAATGTCATAATTTCTTCCTATCTGTTTTATTTTCTCAGATAATCCTTTGACATATGGAATGCTGAGTAGTGTATTGGGTTTCTCTTCGGTCATGGCTGGTTGTTTCTTAGAGAGTTGTAGAGCAGTTTCTACCACTCGTTTCCAGGTAACCATTTTGTTTAAAGTCTCTTCTGATGTTCTTAATTTTTTCTTGTAGTCCTACCTGCTCTGTCGACCTAAAAGATTTAATAATCACTTTCTTTGTTGTTCCACTGTGATTGGAATCGTAATTCAGATATTAGCCGGTATGAGTTGGCTTACTGTAAACTGATGTCACAATATCCTCATTGTTTGTTTTTGCGAGGACGTCCAAGAAATGTTAGTGAGTATTCCTTTTCTTTCTCCATGGTAGGATTTGATGGATGAGCTCAATGTTGTTCAGGTGGTTTAGAAAAGGTCTAGCTGACGGTCGCTATGGTTCCAAATTATGAACGTATCGTCTACATATCTGAGCCATAATTTTGGTTTAAATCTCGCTTTTTCCAGTGCTTGGACCTCGAACCAGTTCATGTAGATGTTGGCGATTACCGGTGAGAGAGATGAACCCATAGGAACACTCCGGACTTTCCACTTGAACTCCTCTGCTTGTACCGGTTCTAACTTTGCGGTCTCCACAGCACTCACAATGTCGAGAATAAGAACTTCTTTGCAAGTAACGGCAAAATTAAGTCCTTTTTCCAGCGTTGAGATTAACAATGTGTGGAAACCGCTTAATTAGACGCCTGACTAATCTTAATTTACGGTAACGTCCCCTTCATTAACTTTGTACACTTGATTGCTTCACTAACTTTGTATTAGTATAGAAGTTACATTAGTCTTTAAGTTTGTTATTATTCACCTGACAGAACGATTGCAGATTCAATAGCAATTGAAACGTTCTGTTTATTCAATTAAATTAAAACTATATTGAGCAATAGAAGTCCAGAATAGTGTTATTATTTCAAGAAATAACATTGTCTAAACCATTCAAACGTATTTTTGTAGTATTAATTAAATTTATTTTTTTCTATGTAAATCTTTTCAGGACCACCAAAACTATTAAAAAGTATGACATATCCAAGTAATTTAGAAATTGCTTTTGGAATATTCCAATTGTAATGTATAGATCTTAAAAATATATATAATGTCTAGTAGTAAGATGATTAGAGATTTGTTGTATGTTAAGAAGATACTATCGATTTGTGTGCGTACGTGATCAAGTAAAGTGAAAGTAAGGGTAGAGAGCGCTCTCGGGCGCGTAGAGAATGATGGACGTGTAGTTTAGAGTCCATTACATAAAACAATTAAGACGGAAGTTTCTTTGTTAATTATTAAAAATAGAATGTTATAGTTATAAAATTAAATTAACCCCAGTTATTGAAGATGGTTTAAAACCAAAATAAAGCAGGGCATCGTGAGAAAAAGTCTGCGCATTAGCTAAAAAACTTGCGTAGTTTTGTAAAGCTAAAATAAAAATTAAATTGTTAGTGAAGAAAAAACATAAACAATTTAAAACCCTAAAGGGAAAAGTGGAAGAATAACTATAAGTAGAAAAAATTGATGTAGCAGTCAGGGGCAAGAGGTCATTACCGAGAAGCATTTGAAGGTTGCACGTACACTAAATTATAATATTACAAAGGGCTTGACATCCATTAGCTCATACTTTACTTCTTTTGTGTCTTTAAATTAATAGGTTTAGATAAAAATAAATCTATAACACCTATTTTCAACGTTCCACTTTTTTTATTCTATACGTTTTTTAAAGCCTACTATATCAAAACAATAAATTATTTAAGAAACCAAGATACTGAGATAAAATTATAAATAAAAGAATTAATAGAGTATTATCATGTTTAATATAGAAATTTATTTTGTTAAATATCAAATTGTAACCTTCGCAATATGTTGGTGGATTTGTGAAATAGTGCAAAAGTTGTTAATATTTCGTTTGTTTCCCTTTTGAATAATAGCACTATATTTTCCTCTTCTCCGTCATCTAGACAGTGGATTTGAGTTCTAAGTGTTCCAATATTTCGCTCTTGTTAATTTTAATAAATTTGTTTTACTATTTTATTTACCCTTTCTTTTGTTTCATCTACTTCTTTATTGTTTTTATTTCTTATTACATCAGGTAGGATGTCTTTTTTTGTGTTTAGTAATTTATTTTGTTCAGGAATTCTTGTGTGGCTGTAGGAATTATACAGGTTGTAACATGTTTTTTCTATTTTAATTAGTTTTCCCGTATCTACATGCAAGGATATCATTTGGAAATAGACTTTTTTAATTTGCCAAACACTCTTGAGTCTTTATCTTTTCTTATGGTTTCTTCTAGTGTTTTGCATTTAATGCTTTTGCTTTCATCTTTCGGATCTCTTTGTTTTGTTTGCTTGCCAGGCGTATTAGGGGTCATTTTTGGGTGGAGTGTTTTCATTATTAATTCTTTATTTTGGTGGTGTTCCTAACCGTTTTATCCGATATTATTGTCACATTTATTTATTGTGCTTCCTTTTTAAATTATTTACTAATAATAAATATCCTTTGTGTATAGGAAGTAGTAAAAACTAAATTAGACCTTTAATTATTTAGGTCATTTCCGCAAATTGTACACAAAGTCGATAGTTTTCAAATTTTTAACATTTTCTCGACGCCAATAGGTGGTGAGGTCGTTGTTACTTTTTGTAATATACTATTATGGCCTTCGTTGATTTGCTTTGGAAAAAACGTATTACGCGCATTTCCGTAACTGTTGTAATGGTGATCAGTTTGTGGGTACGCCGTCATTTGACTTCATTTAGTTAATCTAATCCATCGTTTTTAGGCATCAGCAATAAACGAGTATTTATTCTAGATTATCGTAATTCCGTATGCTATCTTCTGATATGATAAGGATAGATTGACAAACATTTTTGTTCCTACGACGATCACCGTAAGGTTGAAAATTCTTCACCCCTAATACAATGTAGATACCAACATCTTTGTTTTACTCTATTTTGAGATCTAAGCACGGATATCTTATCTAAGCACAAATAATCATATAAGCACTAATATCCTTACCAGCTAAATACGGGTGTACTCTGTTTACCAGTATGTACTGGTCTTCTAACGTGAAGCACGAATTACTTTTTTGCGGACGGGTCTGCTGCTTTTTTCCACTACGTTGAATACGGCCGACGCAGAAGGTCCATTCTTTACGTAACTAGCAGTATATAAAAATTGCACGATAGATGCGTGGGCAGATTATCAATTTGCTACGACGTGTTGACAACACTGCCTAGAACTCCTGTAGTACTGTACATTATTATCAATCTCTATCCTTCCCGGTGAAGCTCTTACTCCAAATACATTGAATGTTTTGCGCGCGCTTCATAAGTACGCTTTTGTACTTGCGACCGTCTTATCGAAATAAATACTCGCTTACACTTTAACCTGCGCCTCTTGGTTACGTCCAAAGCCGTTCGTGCGCCCAAATAAGAATTTTGAGGCCGGTTGCAAAAATAAAAACGTTATTTAGCGAACGCACTTAGGGGTACTAAACTCCTTCCGTTACTGTAGATTAATTATTTGTTACTGTGTTTACTTGTAATTATACGTTCTAGTTGCAATAAAATTTATATCGTATTGTAGTCTATTTCGTTGTTTGAATTAATGTGTATTACCGATTCGTTCACTATCAGGTTACTGATTAAATCTAGTAAATATCTTGCGTAATGTTTAATCTTCTTTTTTCGTATCTCGGTACGACAAAAACAAAACAAAATAAATTTTGAGTTTGTGTTAATTTAACTTTTCCTAATCCACGACGCCTACCGCAAATATATGCTGGCCCGGGAAGTCATTTGAAAAACTCATTCCAGTATTTGCTTTTCTATATCGATGGAATTTGCTATTCATTCCTTTTTAATTTTACTTAACGCATAAATTTCACGTTACATAATGCATGTACTTGTCCACAAAACTAATTAGTTTGTTTCAGCAACATAAAATTGTCGAGACCAGTTGTGTTTGTTCTTGGAACAGGCAATTTTTTGTTTTTAGTTTCTATTTACTTCATTTAAGTAAACATTTTTAGAATATAAATAAATTCCAGTATGAAAAGAAAAAATTCTTCTGAGAAGCTATCATTTCATGAGATAACTACTGTAACATACAGCACTGCTTCGGCGCCATTTCTTCCTACCTTTTACTAAAACAATTTGGAATATTTATTAGTATGTGAAACAATAATTGACTTCTATATTTGACAGAGGCTAAACCATCTCACATACGTAGCGACATTGCAAATAATTTTGTCGTTTTGAAAGAAAGAAGTAATGATAGGTTTTAATAAATACAATTACTTGCAAAATTTTCTTGTGAGTTTTTGCAAAATGCAGAATAACGATTTTATTACGTTTCCATATCTTTGCGCGGATTTAATATTTTTTAAATATAAACATATAAATTGTTATAGTAAGATTGCAATAAGTATTGATAGTCAACAACGATAGAAATTTCCAGTGGCACAACAAGGATAATAAAACTTTATAACAAACGAGAAGAAAATTAAGAAACTCTTAAAAACAAAAAATATAAACGCGTAAATATTTCGCAAGAAAATAAATAGAAATCTTTATTAGAGTCAGATGTAAGAAGAACAACTCGGCATTAATGTCTTTTATGTAAAAAGAATGTTTCAGGAAAAGCAATATTGAAATATACAGACAGACAAAGAGATTTTCTATTTGTTGTAAAGTATGTACGCGTAGTAAGTACGGGGCACAAAGTGAAAATTCAGGACAACGTTCTGATAAATTGATTTGAAATATATAAAAGTCTGATTAAAATCAATATTGTGCAGTATTTCAAAGCTAAAGCGAGTTCCAAAAAATTATTTTTAAGGCCCGTTACTGTTTGATTTGAAACTTTAATTAAATTCAGTTCCCTTTCAGGTTCTTCCCGTATTGACCTGTTTGATACTTCAAAAGAAATTGAAAAAGAAAACGTTAACCAGATCAAAGAAAATAGTATTTTCTTATATTAGATCAGAAAACTCGCGTAAAAAAACGTGTAACGCATTATTTACATGGTTTTGGAGTGTAAAAAGAAATTCATCAATGAATAATTTATACGGAATCTGTTTATAAGTTACCGCAACAATTTTATTAATAACGGTTTAATTAATACGACTAAACACGTTTCACTACTTTTTAAAGTAAGCCTTCTGATAGCCTTTAAAAGTTGTAATTAATATTCATAAAATACAGTAAGATTTAGTTGAAATTTTTATCTTCCAATTTAAGTTAAGGGTTTGGAAAATGCAATGAAACTTTCAGAATTGTCACGAAGCACATTTTTATCTCTTTAAGATAAGACCAACGTGTTTTGTGCATTTTTGCATTTAATAATGTACTTTACAAATTTGATTACAAACTTTGATTATTAAGCCCAGGTAAACGTTATTCCAATATTTTATTTATGAATAGACGATCAACAAAAGTGAAAGATTGCAATACCTTAGGGTTTTCAAGCACAGATTTTAAAGTACCATTCATTCTGAAAGAATAGGGCATTGTCGAACAAATAAAACTTTATGTGAGAGTTTCGCTTGTGCATTGCGACCCCCAACATGCTGGTTTCTACACCTTGTGCACCTTTGCATTTATGTATGTATATTCAGCAAACGTAATCTCATTTTGACGTAACTACGTACATAAAGAACTGAATTTGTAATAACTTGAAATGCTCTTTGTAAGTTTTTACCTATGCGAGAATATAGTTAAGGTAAAGTAAGATTATTAAATTTTCTTCAGCAAAAATAGTAGAAAAGTTTGAAAAGATTAATTTTTTAAAATGGTTAAATTATTCTAACTTCTTTATAAATTGCGTTAACCAACTCAACATGTGTGAAGTTCTTGCTTAATTAAAAAAATTAAGGGCAGTTGCATAGTTATAATAAAAATCTAGAAAAATTTGTCTCCATGGGGCGTTTAGTGCTCGAACATAATTCAAAATTGGCGATAACAATTGGTGACAACGCAATTTTCCGATATTGGGTTTTGACAATATAAAGAATTAGTGCTTTATTCAGTTCATATACTTATATACGCATAAGAGATTTGTTCAAGTTTTAATGTGTTTTTTTTAAAGTTTTACAATTGTACACGCGCACGCTAGAAATTGTCTCATTAGTGGATCGATTATTCAGAAATTTATCGAGACGACGAGCGGACATCTTGTGATTTTCCTTCTATCTGCTTTCCGAGCTTTGTCGTCTAGTTCTGCTGAGGAAATCCTGTGGCTACCGATCTTCTAATAGCTGTCAACTGCTGTCGTAAGCAGAACCTTCCTTATCAGAACTACATGTCTCAGAACACAGCTAAGTTTATTGTTTAAGCGTATGAAGCTCACGTACATGTGAAGCAGTTTTTGAATCCCAAGTATATAAGCACATTTTATTCAGAGTAGACTCCATCCACTGACGTTCGGTTTTGTTTTTCACTAAGCTCCATCAGAGCTTGGACGCTTTAGTTAAAGTGGGTGAAGCTGAAACAAAAAGGCTTTTAGGTTGGCAGGAGCTACTTACCGTACTTAATCGAGTTTAATTCTAGTTTTTAAGTCACCGTGTGTAAGTGACGTGTGTACGTCGAGTTTTCTTAATCACCAATCTTCAATTGGTACGCTAACTTTAATTTGGATCATAACAAACAAAAACTTAACTGAATTTCGACATATTTGCATTGCGGAGGTTTAATTAATTTGTTTTTGCTAACGTTCGAGAAGTTCTTTTATGGGAAAGAATTTCTTACTTTTCACATATTCTCCCTAGTATTTTTAAGTTGTATTTGCTACATTTACATGTCTATTTGTCTCTCTGATATGTATTCGTTTTAGCGTAGTAGACTTTCAATTAAAACCTATTGAATTTCCTGTTGGTCGGTTTTATTTTTCTTTATTACCTAGCAGGTGGCGCCTCGTTACGCAGCAGTTTATTTCTTTCAGTTTCCTCAAGGACCCTCCCCAACTTACCGTGGACTAAACCTCGGACACACTGCTGTGCTAACTCTTACAAATACGGGATCTTTCGTGAATTTAGTGCTCTATTTCAAGCCAAATAGTATTGTTTCTTTTTTCTAAGGTTGTATCGCTAGAGCCGTCTCTTTTCTTTTATTTTTATTATTTCTGTACAACCGTTACAAATGTTTCAACCGAAAGTTACTCAATTGTCAAATTTCTGAAACAATTCTCAGTTCAGTTAATCCTTAAGTACGGAAGCATAAAGCATTCACATTTTCGTATTTACAAAAAAAACTTTATCTACTTACTAGTTTATACAGGGTAAGTTCCCATTAGTGCGTAATTCTTAAAAATGCATTGGGGAATGTTTTTGTAGAATCACTTAAGCTATTTTCTAAAATTATTTACAAGTATACAGGGTGTTCCCTAAGTGCTGTACTGCATTCTTTTAAACTTTTTAAATGGCACCATATTGATTTTAATTTTTATGGAGCTTCTTTTCTTCCTATTTATCATGGCATAATCGAATTTCACCCATATCTAACAGTTTTTGAAATATTAATTTTTATAACTTTTTAAGAAATGCAGATGGTCAGTAAAAATTTTATTTCTCAGACGTTCAGTGCAATATTCAAATTTTTGATTAAAACTTTTAAAGGAAGTGTCAAGCTACAATTTAATTATTTTGAAATATTTTAACACTATACAGGACTGTCCAAAATTTTTGAAGTGAATATTCAAAAATTAAAAGTGTAATATCTCAATTTTTTTTTAAATGGAATGGTATGTTTATTTTAGTGTTTTCATAAAGATAATTAATTATTCGTTCGATTTTTTTCAACATGTCCTATACCTAAACCTAATACTTTCCGAGTTATTCGAAATTTAAAATATTGCATGTAGGTTTTAATGTTACACTGTCACAAATAAATTGAGTTGCCTATGAAAAATTGTAGGTAACAAAGCTAAATGACAATTACTATTTTGTAGTGAAGCGAAAATGAATCTTTCGCAGCAAGAAATGATCGATATGATCTATTGTTTAGGAGCTAGTAGAACAAAATTGTTTATTAGCTTCTCGCGTCTACGCTCAAGGATTTCCGGCCAACGGCGGCACCCACAAGAACTATCATCTTAAAAGATTAAGAAACTCGTTTTGAAGAAACCGGCAGCGTTTGCTATCGAAACACGAGAGAAAAAAGAGTGGCCAATGGAGAGAATGAATTTAATGTTATTTTGTCATTAATTGAGCAGCCCCATACCAGCTTACGAAATTTAAGTAGCGAAACGGATATTAGTAAAACAAGTATTTCTCGCATTGTTAGAAAAACAAATTATCATGCATTTCATATGCAGCTACATCAAGCCTAAGTGAAACGGATAAACTAAATAGAGTTGCCGAATTTGTTTTGCCAATGGGCTTTCGATAGAAATCAGAAGAAACCCGGATTTTGAGAGGTAATGTTTACAGATGAAGCAACCTTTCCATGAAAATGATAACATCAATCAACATAATATGCACTATTATGCCCAAGAGAACCCGTTCTTCTTAAGACCCGTCGACGCTCAGCATAGATGGTCTCTTAATGTGTGGGGGCATAATAGTTAATTTGTAATTGGCCCCCACATTTGAAGAAAGACTAACTGGAGAAAGGTAACTTCATTTTTTAAGGAAAGAACTGGGCCAACTATTAGATGAAGTGCATTTAAATATCCATAAAGTATGTGGCTGCAGCATGACGATTGCACCACCTCTCTATAGCAGAATGGTTAGAGATTATTTGAAAGCACACTCTACAAACAGGTGGATAGGTATGAAATCTATTTCAGCTAGCCTGACAAACTTTCAGATTTGACAAAAATGGATTTTTTTCTGTTTGGGGATACATTAAAGAAATGCGTACAAGGATGTTCCCACAACTAGAGATGACATGAAGGAGAGTACACGCGGTGCCTCTGAAGGCAATATTCCACAAATAATACTGCAACGTATTGGCAAGCTATTACATTGAAAAACTTCAATTATGCATTACTGCAGCTGGCGGATTTTTAAAAATGAGTTTGTTATTGTTTTTATATTTATTATTTTTACATGTTAAATAAATGTGGGTAAAAATTCGCTAAAAAACAAAAAAATTTTATTAGAAGCTTTCTACAACGAAATAATCACCGTCAATTTTATTCTATTCTTCAAAGGCTAATTAATTTCATTGTGCTTTGAAGTCTATTATAAAATGGCACATTTTTCAGAGCCAACTCAATTGAGCATAAAAGTCAAATATAAAATGGCCAAGTCACATGCAATATTTTAAATTTCGAATAACTCGGAAAGTATTAGGGTTAGATATAGGACATGTTGAAGAAAATCGAACGAATAATTAATTATCTTTATGAAAACACTAAAATAAACATACCATTCCATTTAAAAAATTGAGATATTACACTTTTAATTTTGAATATTCTTCAAATTTTGGACAGTCCTGTATAGTGTTAAAATATTTCAAAATAATTAAATTGTAGCTTGACACTTCCTTAAAAGTTTTAATCAAAAAAATTTGAATATTCTGAACGTCTGAGAAATACAATTTTTACTGACCATCTGCATTTCTTAAAAAATTATAAAAAATTAATATTTCAAAAACTGTTAGATATGGTGGTGAAATTCGATTATGCCATCATAAATAGGAGAAAAGAAGCTCCATAAAAAAATCTAAGATCAATATGGTGCCATTTAAAAAAATTTAAAAGAATGCAGTACAGCACTTAGGAGACACCCTGTTATACTTGTAAATAATTTTAAAGATAGCTTAAGTGATTCTACAAAACATTCCCCAATGCATTTGCTCTAAAATTAAAAATAATGACGCTAGGAAAATTACGCACTAATGGAACACCCTGTATATCGATAATTGGTATTACACGAATTTTCTTCATATTTTTAATGTTGCGAACAATTGTTCTAAACAAACCTATACGTCAGTGTTCAAGAACTAAACTTCTCTTTAAATAAAAAAAAATACGCTTTTGCCCCTTCTTAATCTTTCATCCCAACTCCAACCAATCCAAAAACTATTAACCACACACAAGTCATCGATAAGAAATGTGTAGGTTTGAGTTTATCAAACGGAAAACTTGAAAAGAAAAATACACTGTTTCTTTTCTAAATGGCGACGATATACACGTTTTGTTCAGAAAAATAATGCAATAAAAAAAGTAAATAAATTTATTGAAAGCAATGTTACAAACGTTTCTCAAAATATGGTCGCCATGGGCATTGTACACTTTTCCACCGACTGCCACGCACGATATGGGTCCTGGAAGGCGTCAACAGGCACCTCTGCAAGAGCCCTCGTCTTCGATGACTTCAGTCGACCAAAACAAATTCTTTCATGACCAATTTTGATTCTTGGAAACAGAAAGAAAGTCTGCCAGAGACAAGTAGGAGGTTGTTGAAGTGTTGCCAAGCTGTGTTTCGTCAAGTAGTTAGTAGTAGTAATTAAAATATAAATCAAATTTGAAAATTGCATAGAACCCATTACAACCCTTCAAAAGCAGTTCCAATTTGTTTGACAACTGTCGAGTGAAAAAGTTGCCAAATGTTGTGGATGAAGGTACAAACTATGGTGAATCACTTTCCCCGATAACCCGACACTTTTCATATTTCATTAGCACATTCTACCTTACAAAAGTTTGTAGGTTGGTGTTATAGTCCCAATGTACTACTTTATAAACGTATCTAAATAATTAGAAACCGCTCTGTTCTTTTCAATTCGTAGACCATTTTTTCTGTTACTATAGAGAACCATCTTTACCATTTATTCTTAAAACGGACTGAATCTAGAAACGTTGTTGGTTTTTCCTTTCTTTAAATACAATTCTAATTTGTTTAAGATATCTAGTAGATTGATTAATTCCGTTAATTTTTTTGTTTACACCTTGTTTGAGACGCGAAAATTTTGTCATTTTAGGTGGAATTAGCTCAAATTAGTGCAATTTGTTCACAAATGTTTCTTTAGTTTCCACAGTTCCGTTTAAAAGTAGGATTTGCCTTACTATATTCAGGGATTCGTCGTCAAGCCCTACAAGTGTAAAGATACGCATTTAGCATATAGCACGTTGTTGTTGTCAGAAAACTTTTAATGAATTCTTATTGAACTGCATTTATGTAGGTTCGTTTGACTCTGAGTTTGCTTTTTGCGGTTGTTATTGTTATGATGCGTATTCTCGGCGAAGATTGTGCGATCTATCAAATGATAGAAAAAAAATATTTGGGCATCTAAACTAACTGTAGTTTATATTGTGTGTCTCTGGCAAAAGACGCAACAGGAAGGAATTTCACTATAGAAAATAATTGAATTTATTTACTAAGGCTATGAAATTTTATATTGACGTAAAAACGTTACAATTGATTGTTATTGAGTGTTCCTTATTGTAATATTCTCTAATTTAATTTTCGGAAATGAGTGTATACAATTTTGTGAAAAACATTAATGGAGATACACAGTAATGGTATGAACTTTATTAAAATCGTTGCTTCGCACTGATGCAGATATTCGTTCTAATCTCAATGTATTTTGCGGCATAATGGGTGTCCAGCACATAATGCAAATCAAATAAAACTTTTAAATGAAGTACTTCCTAGAACCAGAATTGGAAGAGGTGGGAAAGTTACTTGGCCATCAATATCACCAGACTTGTTCCCTAACGACTTCTTTTTATGGTCTTACAAATCTTCAAAGATTTATACCGACAGATCCCACAACACAATTGAGTCTTTAAAAGATAAAATTGTGGAAGTTTTCTTCAATATACCCAGCAAATATCATTGTAAATGTGCAATAAAACTTCTGCGATCGGTTAGGGGCACTGTTTAGCAGTAAATGGA
The DNA here is from genome assembly GCA_030710515.1 of Abscondita cerata. Lineage (NCBI taxonomy): Eukaryota > Metazoa > Arthropoda > Insecta > Coleoptera > Lampyridae > Abscondita > Abscondita cerata. Next base: position 50,732 of record JALBCR010000682.1, read on the forward strand.
CAGCATTTTAACCAGTTGCTATAAGCCAAGCACTTCGCATGTAATAATTGTTCTTGGATGGTTTTAAAATAACAATCTTGTTATCTTGTTTGTTGACTCCTGGATTCTAGTAAAACCTGAAATAGAAAGTCAAAACAGAAATAGCAAACTAAATAATTTAAATACAAACCTTTACGCTTGTTTACTACTTTACTTCAATCTGGCATTTTCTAAAATCTCATTAATCCCATGAATTTCAAATAATTGTTTACGATCAAGCTAAAATGTATAACACCGTCTAATTCTGCGTTATACTTTACTTTGTTGATTCGAATAAAAGTCCTTAGAACACCAACTTCTGTTTATTTGTCGAGACCTGCGGTGAGGCAAACTACTTAATCCATATTGATTGAAATATCTGTCTTATCCATAATAATAACTGTATTGACCTAAAATAAACTTTTGCTTTACAAATACCTGCATATTCTTGCAAGATGCAAGTATTATGTCTAATAGTTTACACACAGATCTACAATACAAAAAAGAAACGACTCATTTAACCTCAAATTCAATAAAGAACAGGTTTCAATATGCTTAATATTAAAATATAGAAAGTAACTGAACATTGATTATAATTTCGTAAGATCACAAAGTACTAAATACTCATTGTTTTACAAACTTAAAGAATAATATTTACATTTGAAGGAAGGTTAGACATTCTACACTTCCTCTTTCTTTCTAACTTCAACAAAATGCCGTAACATTATAGGGTATACAACAATCCGAAAATTTTCATAGCAATAGTAGATCAAATCAAATTTTTCTATAGTAAAAATCTAGGTTGCGTCTTGCCAGAGACACACGATATATTATTTCTAAATTTCTAAATCAGATATATGTTCAGATTTTGCATGCTATTGAAAATCATTAGTCAATAATGTAGTTTATTTCCACGTAGGCAAAAAATACACTTTTCCTTAATGAAATCCCTGATCTCAATACTTAATGGGCATTTTTTTGCTAACCTAAATGTTTTCTTATTTTTCGGTCTTGGCTGATATACTGCCTATTTTATCCAGTTTGAATGTGTGTTTCTGAAAGCAATGGAAAAGAAGTGGAATATGACAGATCCGAGACAGACTCAGGCTGCCATGCAGAACTAAAGCCGCATATATAAGGGGAGCAAAGGGAGATGTTTTAAGCCGAGCTAGCCTGGGCGTGGGCGAGATAACAAAACTGCAAATATATAAGTACTGCACACTAGGGCCTAAAAGAAAATTAGGGGTTTCGAGTAAACTTAAAAAAAGAAATATAAGGGCGCCAGATTCATTTACTTAGTCGCTATAATTCGTTGAATCAAACGAAGAGCGCAATCCTAGCGGTAACGCTACTCCACAGGAGTAAGGATTAATTAACGACACATAGCCAAGCAAATATATTTACAAAATATAAACTAAATAAATTTTGGTTTAAATTTAACACCAAAAGAATAAAATTAAACATATCCTCAGAGAGAGTTGGGGAGTAAATAAACAAGGCTTAATGAGCGGCGTTACTAAATTTATACTACTCAATGTATATAGTACTATTTTATTGCAAACAATATGACTGGACAAGAAAATAATTGAGTTAAGGACACGGTGACCCCCGTAAGCTTACGTATTGGTTAACCCTGTATATAATCTTAATGGTTCTCCGTTATAAACGGTAGTTAGAATGACCATCGTGAGCTGTCAAACAGTTTTCGCAATAAAATATATAAATTATGGAAACTAAATTAAAAAAACGTACACAGAGGGTAAGTAAGTAAGCTCAGCATAAACTAAGTGAAAACGTAATTTCAAAGTCAGTAACGTCGCCCTAACAGATAACGGATAAATTGATAAGAGCTTTATGTACAGGTGCGCCTGAGGGGCTTAACTTAGTGAAATTAATTACATTATACCACCGTTAATTGTGTTTCATCCGTGGACGGGTGGCAATTGAACAATTGAGTAAACATGCAGTGTTATCACTAATCAAACCTGATCTCGACAGATGTTGCGTTGTAGGAATCAAGATTCGTATTACTCGCCGTCAGGCCGATACTGGAAGAGTGTTTATCTTCTTTAATTAAGGTGTGATAGCGTCGAATTCGGCGGTTTTGATTAAGATGTGAAAGCTAAAATATGCAGGTAAATAATCTTATCATTAAAACGTCAAAGAAATACTGACCCAGATTTTATGGCTTTTAGATAATGGCCAACGGAGCTTAATTGTGTAGATTGAACTTATAATTATGTTTACTAAAATTAAATATATATATACACCTAATCTAAGCATGAATATGCTGCTTACCACGTAATGTTGAGAGAAAAAAAAGAACCAATCTGATCCCATGAGGGAACAATAACTTGCGAATAATAATCAAAAGACCAATATCAACAACCCAGAATTATTGCAAATAATACTTGTGAAGGGCTATCTCCGTAATAAATACGATTGTCTAAGAACAAAACTGCCTTCAGCAAATAACACGCGGTTCTCAATGAAAAATGCCGTTCTATTGAATTACAAAATGACCCTCAAAAGCGACGTGATAAAACGTTTTCGAAAATGATAGCAACATTTAAATAACTAACAAATTCTAATATTTATACAACCCTATGTACAATAGTACCCAGGCGGTGGCAGCAAAGCAATTAATTAAAACGAAGTGCTGCAAGGCCACACTTAATTTTTTCTACAGTTTACCCGATAATGAAGAAATTGAAAATCTTGATGAGCATAATCTGTCTTCATCTGCATCGTTTATTCTTACCTATTCTCTACCTACTCTAATAATGCATCTCTTTCTAGAAGAGATAGTCCAGTCCCTACCATTGCCACATTCTCAATCTCCGTGACTAGGATTTCATTATCTCGGAAGGTGCTATACTTAATGAAAAAGACAAGTTTGACCATGAATCACAGAAAGAAGAACCTGCTATTTAAAGAACTTTTATCTTAGAGCTTTATACTATGGAGTCATGATACAAAATATTTTGACGACCTCGATACAAAATTTGATGAAAAGCCAAAATCCACCCACAAGGTTTTGTTATCGCTTGATAAAAGAAAGGGATTACTTTTCAAAGATTTTGGACAAATAACTATTTTCAACTCATCGTTGATTAAACCAACCTATATGCAAGACAAGACAGAAATTCAGAAACTAAAAAAAAAAACGAACAAAGCTGCTCATTCAGCAACAAAATGGGTAGATTCAAATATCATTAGAAAAATCGCACTTTTTGTTTACTAATACTTACAGTATTAAGCATAAGATGCCACAACTGTCCAATTACTGGTCTAGTGGTGTACCCTCACATGGCTCAAATTATGTCTTCGAAACGGTATAAAAAGCTTATGGAAAATCTGCATCTAAACGATAATAGTAAAGTAAGCCTACTCCAGAGAGCACAACAAGCTCATGGCAATTATTCATATTTATACCCTTATTTGACTGCTTATATAAATCTTTCACTCAGGAATATCAATCCTCATATTTCTAGCAGTATGTAGGTGAATCAATGATGGGTTTTAAAGGCCGACTTGGAATTAAACATTATATGGAACTAAACCAAGGAAAGTTTATCTTCGTAACAAAAGCAAATGTTGCTATCGTCAAATAAGTGAATAAAAATCGCATTCAATTTTTGTGCACATGTGTCTCACCTCGAGACACAACTTACGTAAAATGAAAAACCAAAGATGGTTCCGAAACCAACGTTTCCTGCTCTGTAGTCGTAGTCCAATATAACGAAATCAGGAGAGGGGTTGATAAACTAGGCCAACTGCAAGAAAGATCTGAAATTGGACGAAGATGCTTGAAATGGTGGCATACGATTTTGACTAGAAGGTGTAAAGACCCATATGCTAAATAAAATACAAACCTATAGCTGTGTACCAACAGCAAACTTAAAAACAAATTGCATGCTCTGTGTCCTAAATCTGTGCTTTGTAAATTTCATAATTTTAGGCTTTACCAATATATAGACTAGTTCTAATAGATTCGTATTAGGTATATATAGTATTGTTTAGGCGCTGGGAGATAAACATCAAGTCGCCATTTTCAAAAAACCAAAATACAAAAAAAAAACATAAAATTGTTTTATTTAGACTTAATCAAAATTTTCTAGTATGACTGAATTACTCAGGCTGCAATAACCTTTGATACGACTCAGGTTAATTCACGAAAGCAGATTTCTCGCGGACCACGCCCTTTCCTTTCATAGCTACGCCTATTTCTTAGTTTATGTTCGGTTGTATTCATTAGCGACTTTGTGCATGTAACAGGACGAGGCGACGCATCTTTGATATCATAATTTAAATCTGCTAATGAGCGCTAGAACATACCACATTTTAAAGACTCCAATAGCAGGTATGCAATTCAAAATCTTTTTAAACGGATATTGTACAACTGAACCTTAATGAAGACGCTTTTTTTTTTTAAACTATGGGCTCTATTAAGTTTTGGTCCTCTTTTAACCATTAATTGTTTTACGCAACTTGCTGTTGGTGAAGAGGTCAAGAAATTTTTGTTATTAATTGTCACAGCTATATTTTTAGATTTATTAATGAAGTTTAGAAAAAGTGTAAAATTACAAAAAATTAGTTCGATTATAAAGGAACCGATGTGTCACAAAACTCCACATTTGGAAAACCGTTTAAATTACAACTTTTGTATTTTCATATATAAGTAATACAATAAAATTTTACAATTACTCTCCATATTTTTGTTTTCAGAACCTGTTCTAATTCGTCGTTTTTCTAAATAATGTAGTGTAATAAAGCCGAATTTTTTCAATTGTAAAATTTAAATTTTTAAATTTTCTCACATTATAACTAAATTAATAAAAGAAGGCAAAACGATATTACTAAAATGATTTCTGAAAGAATTCACGTGTTAGCTTATCACAAAGTCCTTTATTAATAATTAAGTGAAAAACTAGTAACTGATAAGAGTTGGATGGTACAGATATGTTAGCTATATCTATCCGATTCACCTAACAGTGACACGTCTGAATTTAACTTCCAGTGTATTTAGTATGTGATACTATCTTGAAATTAGAGATAGTTTGGATCATAAAGAATCTTTGTCTGTTGAAGGAAACTCAATTTGCATTTGTCTTTCAGAGCGTGACAGCGTGACAGAAACAAAAACTTACACCTCAGTCAGTAAGCCGAGTGCTGACTACTGATAACTTTTATTGGTTTCACTGTTCAAACTCCTGGTTCATCTTCTAATGCTTTTCTATTTCACATAAATCTCGCTTGGTGTATTTTGTTGATGCCACCTTTTTCTGATGCAATTGCGTTATAAAGTCTCGAAATTTAATGTAATTATAAATTGTAATTATATTAAGCATCATGATTTTATAAGGTTCAGGTATTAAGCACAAATTAATAACGGCCTGTAAAATTTCTTTTCATCTTATAACTCCTTGACAGATGTGCAAGTTTTTGTAAGGTTTTTAGGAAAGAATTAATTCTTAATTTTCATACTTAATACAGAAACATTTTCGTGTTTATTAAAGTGGAATCGTCTGAATTTTATTAAAAAAAGGCCGCCGTTACACTCTGTACGTTAGTGTCAGTCATCTTGTAATTAAGTTTTAATTTTGGTGTATAATTAATTTTCTTTGTCTCTTTTTCGGGTTTAAAGGTAAAGAACCTTTTCATCTTTGATCATTTTATTTTGGGTGCCATAACTTATTCTGTTTTATCCGACGTTAAATAAACCATTTTAATTACTTGCTGTCGAAGTTATTGCGTGGCGGTTATCAAACTTATTGATTATTTTAAAGCTGGGAAGTGAAGCAAGCATGCTCGGCTTTTATTGATCAAATTTTTATTAATTTTTGTATTTTTTAAAGTAATCCTTCACTATTATTTTTTGATAATCTAAATTATGTAATTTTAGCGCCACTTTTTACGTCCGAAAACGTATAAAATCTGAACAAACTCATATTTTTATAACATGATAGACGTTAACTAGCAGAAAAATTAGTAATAACTATCTGGGCAACTTATCTATTTGATAAAAATGTAAAATGTACACTATTGTTATTAAACATTATGGAGAAAGAAGACTAATATAATGACTTCCAAAAAATTGCAACACCTAGAAGTTGGTGAACGATTTTAATGAAATTTTCAGGAACGTCTATTTTCATTAAACAAAGTGATGATTAAATAAAAAAAAAAAAAAAAAAAGCTTAAAAAGTTTTTTCAATAATGAGTTGCTCCGCCACTCTTTGTAATGCACTCATCTAGACGGTAAATTATCTGGAGAGTGCGGTAAATTACCCAGTCGCCTACCAATCATATCCCATACATGTTCAATTGGCGACAAATCAGGCGACCGAGCAGGCCATGGAAGGACGGCAATGTTAGATTCTTCAAAAACCGTGTTGTAGCCCTTGCCGTATGAGGGCGCGCATTATCCTGCTGGAAAATGGGATTTTGCAGCCCCTGAAGATATGGAAGGCTAACTGGTTGTAGCACATTAGCAATGTAACCAGCTGCGTTAAGGTTGCCGTCAATAGAAACCAAGAGTGATCTGCTACCATAACATATTGCACCCCCATTTCATAACTCCTTAAGTGAGGACTGTGTTGCGTTCCACAAAAATGTTGGATTTTTACGTTCTCCAAGCATCCGTCTGACCCTCCTACGACCATCATGGGCCCACGAGCAAAATCAGGACTCAATCACTAAACACAATTTGATGCCATTCGCGCCCAATAAACCCTTTCGTTGCTCCACTCTAGTCTGCGTAGACGGTGAAGTGGTGTAAGAGGAAGACATAAAAATAGATGATATGAACGCAACCCATAAGATCTTATCCGGCGATAAACAGATGACATTGACATCCTAAGTCCTGTACCCTCTCATCCAATTATTTGCAATTGATCAGTTGTTGAAAATCTATTTCTTGTGGCCAAAACTCTTAAGCGACGTTCTTCGCGATCTGTAGTCCTTTGAGGACATCCAGATCCACGGCGACGATGTTGAACCCTTTCCTCGGACCATCTCAATACCGATGAAACATTTTGGTTTACATGACGAGCAATTTCTCTTACCGAAAGTCCGGCCTCTCTCATACCAATAATACGGCCACGTTCAAAATCACTTATTGGACAAAATGTTGATGTTGACGTACTCTCGGCATTGTTTTCAAGTTCAAAATGAAATTGTGAAGAAACAACAACAATTTGCAAACTTGACACTTACTAAATGGTCTAATATTTCAAATTTATTGTTACTATGTGCTATAGAAACAACAGGCAAAAAAACAAAACTACTGGCTAGATTTTATTCAAATTTTAATCATCTCTTTGTTTAATAAAATAGAAGTTTCCTGAAAATTTATTAAAATTGTTCGACAACTTCTAGGTGTTGCAATTTTCTGGAAGTCAGATATAATGAGAAAAAAAACAAGAATAGAGAGAAATGAAGAAAGGGTAAGAACAGATAAGGGAATGATGATGATGGAGAATTTGCGAAGAATTCCAGCAAGAAAACATAGAAAAGTTAGAAGAAATCGATAATATGATGAACGATAAATTAGATAAAAAAGATGACAACAATGCAAATGGGAACTAAGATAAAAGATGAAGTCAGAATAAATGTGGAAATGAAATACGAAGTTGAAAATTAATGGAAGAAATAAGTGACGATATGGATGTAAAAAAATGAATTAAACAAAGATATGAGAATAATGCAAGAAGAAAGAAATATGTAAAAAAATGAGATGGAAATACAAATGAATAAAAATAGAAGAACTTAAATATACAGTTAAAGAAAAAAATGAAATGGAAAATGAAAATAAAGAATGGACAATGGAAATAAGAAATAAAATAATAATAATCAACAAAATGAATGAAAAGTAGTCAGCATAACATAAGCAAAGGAAGAAGAAATAGAAAATATGGATTACAGAGTAAAATTAAAGGAATAAAAATTAAAAAAGAAACAAATCTAAAGAAAACGAAAAGAAGAAAAGACCGAAACTGATAAGAGAAGTTGGGGGAGTTTACGATAAAGATGAAAAAAGAGTGTCCAAAAAAGGAAGAAAACAAACATGGAAGGTCGAACAAGATTCAAAAGATGTGAGAAGAAAACATAAACTGCAAATTAAGAATTAATTAGAAAGATTAGGATTGAAAAATGAAATTTGCGAGAAATTGGATATAAATAAGATAGATATTGAAAATGAAAATTAAGACTGGTGTAGAAGAGGTTGGGAGGAGGGGTTACTTGAGAAAGTTGTTTTGAAAAGTAAGTTTATGAAAAGTTGTTTGAAATAGGTTACAATCAGTTAGTGAGTTTATTTGAAAATAAATAAGATTAATTATGAGGAGTTACTTTAAATAAGGTTAGTTTTGATAAGTTGTTTTGATAGGTAAGTTTGAATGAAATAATAAAGCGTTAGTTATATAGTGAATTTTGAAAAGGAATCAACGGTAAGTTAAGTAGTAAGAAGATAGAAATTCAATTATAGAATATGCAGAAGAAATATAAAATAAAGTTATATGAAATGAATATGAAACTACGATGAAATAAATGAAGAATAATAAAGATATCTACAAAGAAATAAATGATAAATACAGAGAAAAAGTGATGTAAAGCACGCACATACGAAATGGTTATGAAAACAAATTTAATTAAAACTATGAGAAACAATCTGTTATGAGAATAAAAAAAACGAAGAATATATTTAACTAAAGTGAAACTGCTGATTATTGATTATCTTAGTTAAATTAAAGAAGAAAAAGAGAAAGAATTAGTTTAGAACTGGCTTTATGTTAAGCAGTTGGATAATTTTTTTTAAAGAACAATTACTTACACTTCTATTGTTTTCATATTTGATTCATTTTTTCTCTTACATAGTATAAAAAAATACGGTAACAAATTTTGGCGCTACTTCATTTTTAGAGTAATTAGGTGTCTAAAATTTACATTTTTTTTACTGAGAACATCTATCTTTTGATTGCTTTTTCTGTAGTGTGAATGTAAAGACAAGTTTGGACAAAGTTACTGAAGTCACTTCTTTGGTAGTAATCATCTTCTCCTTTTTGTTTTTTACGGCATTACTTCGTCTACTGTTTAGGTCGGTTGCATAACCATCAGGTGATAGATTAAATCTAGACAGCAAGACAAAGAATTCTCTCATCTTTTATCTCTTTTTTGTGGGTTATTTAGCTCGTAGTTAAAGTTTAAAACAAAGTAATAATAGTACTTCGTATGTCTTAGTCTTTTGGCTATTGGTGCATCACTTTTTTTGTTTTTAAGAGTCGAGTTGTCTTGACGGCAGGAAGTTCTTCATGGATTTCTTCTTATGTGTAACATATGTAAATTACTGAGATTTGTTTATCTCACCAAAATCCATGAATTCTCACAAAGCGGTTCACTCCAACAGCAGACACGATACCAAGAGATTTGCAAATAAAATCACAATTACTCATCTGATAAACAAAGAACAATTTTTATACTCACCTCCCTATCTTTGTCATCATTCGGTTAACTAGGTCCATATAATTATACCATATAGTAATTATATAAATTAATATACTCTTCGACAATTAACTAGTGTCACCTGAAATAAGTGGAGGCTTCGCCGGACGCTCAACCTAGTTGGCATCCCAATGACCAAGATCGGGGGCACCTAATAAGGCTACCCTCTCTACCTGCATCATGTCATTCAGGTAGCCCTCAACACCCCTTTGCGAGTAACCCCACCTGAAGGAACCACGACATTGTGTCTGGGGTAAATGGTTAAATGATATTCACATACACCAAACAACCTTTTGTTGCCGGCTCACTACTTACTTGTGTCTTCACTATTGGTCTACTCAAATTTTAACATTTTCAAAATTAAAATAAAATATAATCTCATATTTCCCATTATTAAAAATAAATCTTATTCCATCTGTCAGTCACTCTGACAAACGTCCGCGCTCTATATTTTTATATTCCATTCAATTTTTCTACAACAAGGCAGATGTGAATAAAATAAGAACAATAATATATAACAAATAATTATATATTTTAAGAAAGAAAATAACAAAAAAATTTAATAAAATTTAACTTTAACATATGTAACCAATTAGTGAACTCGAAAATTGATTAACATTAGGTTCATAATAAACTATTATTGATGGACCATGTAGGCCTACGTTTGCTTGTAGATCCCCTCAGAATGGTCAAGGAAAGCTGAGACATAGTCTAAATTACACCTCGTAAAATTTGGTCATGTAGGCCAATTTTTCTGCCCTGGGGAATGTTTCGTTTTGGGCGGCCATAATTAATAAATAAACAGACAGACAGACTGACAGACACACTATTACCTACATTAATATAGATGGTCTATTGAAATCAAATTTAATTTAAGGTAAATAAAGTCATAGATTTCACAAAACCGATCTATATTAATAAAAGAAATTAGGTGTAATTTGTGGAATTAAGTACCTGTTTGATTACAATTAATGTTTTACCAAACAGGATGTTTAGTCTTAAGGGTTAAGAAATTGCAATCTCTAGTATAGAGTTGTTGTTTATGCAAGTCATTTCCTTTTATTAAAAAGTGAATTACATTAAAAACTCATGTGTGAGTGGTAAAGATTAAATTTTATCAATTTTTGGTGTGAAAAACATTAATGTAAACTGACCAAATGTCAGAGATGCAGATATTAATTTGATTTGGGGAAAGAAAGTAAATTGATAATAAAGGCAGTTGTATTTTAAAGGTCAAGCGAGTCATGTAATTAAAATAATTGTTTTTTGACGGTTGACAAGTCAACATTCAATTAAAAGAGACTGGTGACAATAATAACCAAGGTGGACCTATAATTAAAGACTCAAACAGTTAAATTGATGGATTGGTAATAATAAAATAAGTGAGTATTCTCGACATGGATAGTAAAATGTACGGATAATTATAAGAATCAATTAAATTAAATTGATTAAAAAAATACAGATTACGTAAAGTGAATCAAGTAAATTGTGACGAAGTAACAATACAGTTAGGTTTTATTGTTGCCTATTTTGTGTGAATGAGAAGAATTTTTAATAATGAAAAATCCTGAAATGTAATAAAAAGGTTAAATTAATAAGAAAAAATTTCCATGCCGTTGGAATACTACCAACGTTGAAAGATTAGTTATTTAAATGTGTTTAAAATTTATAACTATGCTAAACGGTACTATTATAGTAATTAAATATTTTTTTGCTTCCTAATGAGGTGTATAAAATGGATCAATGCATTTTTGTGTGTTTTGTCTATGATAAAAATTATGCAGTAAATTAGAATAAATTTGTTATTTTATTAAACCAATACCCTTTCTTCTTAGAAAAACACCTAAGAACTCTGAGATAAATATTAATAATTGTAGTATAAAACTTCATTTAATTTTTTTAAAAACTTAATAAACACGGTCCATTGCAATACATATCTAAAGGATAACAAGGTTTTAGGAATTAAAATCTAACATATATCGCTGGAGGTAATATTTCTTTTGTTCTTTGGTCTGAAATAAAAACGACTAGCTAAGAGATAAGAAACAGTGTGTAGGTTCTTAAAATTACCAAAATTTGTAGTTTAACAAACGCCATTTTAACAATATGAAGTACTTATTCAATCGTAGTTAAAGCTACGATGGAAGTTGACAAACAAAGAACAATAGCGACAATGTCGATAACAAAGACATAAAAATCCTTTTCTTTTTTTAATAAAAAGTTGACTAGTACTTAACTACGTAATTTAATACAGAGTAACAGAAGTAATTAGCCTGGGTAACTAGCGTCAAGTCGAGTTATAAGTTTATTCTGCCTCACTGTTTAATCTGATATTACAATTAAAATATATCAATTTGGAATAAATTAGACCGGCTAAAAGAGTACACGGGTTTAACGTCTTGATTTTAATGTCTTGAGTCAGGGAAAAACCTTAGGTTGATGTTATAATGTGTCCTATACAGAATGACTACAAGTTCATCGGAAATGCACTGCACCTTCACACACGGGTAGTTGCTAAGATATTAATGTAGGTGCATGTACAACATTCGTAATACGGAATTTTCCCAAAAGAGCCCTTAATCTTAAATAAGTGGCCGAATAAATAAACTATAAATCAAGCTTTAATCCAAGATTAAATTGTAAAATGTAGGCGAAAGAAATGGAAACCAAACATACAAACTGTAATTAGTAAACACAAACATTTATATATTATATTTATATATTTATAACCTCTACCACAAAGTAAAAAAAAAAACAAAATCTTTACCTGCGTTAATTTTACACATTTATTCTGAACTTATTGAAGGGTATCTTTCCATCCACACGTTTACGCTGAATATTGCATACTAGCACTTTCATTACAGCAAAATGTCTATGTTTGTGGTTGAGGCACAAAGAGAGAACGATTTATATGGGTTTTACTTATCGTAAATTTACAGTGTCGGCTTCGGGAAAACATTGTTGCCACATTAATATATATTTACAAATGATGAACATTGGAGATAGTTTTCCATTTGTGACTACCTAGACAGTAAGTTGGTATGAAAACAACATATAGCACATAAATCGTGTACTGCATCTGTTTGTAACGCCATGACATAAAAGAAAAGTATATATATATATATATATATTTAAACGATAAGGTTTTCGACATCTAGTGTCGACTCGTTAGCGTTCACGTACGTAAATGTTAGCAATTTTGTCGACAGGTATGTAAAGCAGTTACATAGTCGATTCTTCAATAATTATAGCCAACATAACAGTTTGCAAGTATAAAAATTTCGAATCGCCTGCAGTAAAGTACGCAAGAGGTTGTACAATAGCAAACAAACACTGAGAATCACCCGACAGCTGTTTCTGTCCTTTTGGGACTCATCGGGAGTGAGAGAACTCGAGTGTAAGTTCACTATTGTACAAACGCGCTGTCGACTCTATGCCCTACTGGAGGGATCACAATATCTAAACGATAAGGTTTTCGACATCTAGTGTCGACTGTGAAAGTGTTCACGTACGTAAATGTTAGCAACTTTGCTGACAGGTATGTAAAGCAGTTACATAGTCGATTCTTCAATAATTATAGCCAACATAAATATTATTGTGATCCCTCCAGTAGGGCATATAGTCGACAGCGCGCGTTTGTACAATAGTGAACTTACACTCGAGTTCTCTCACTCCCGATGAGTCCCAAAAGGACGAAACAGCTGTCAGGTGATTCTCAGTGTTTGTTTGCTATTGTACAACCTCTTGCGTACTTTACTGCAGGCGATTCGAAATTTTTATACTTGCCAACTGTTAGGTTGGCTATAATTATTGAAGAATCGACTATGTAACTGCTTTACATACCTGTCGGCAAAGTTGCTAACATTTTCGTACGTGAACCTTTCACGAGTCGACACTAGATGGAAAAACTTATCATTTATATATATATATATATATATATATATATATATAGCGATGCTTCAGTAAAAATTGAATTTATGCCGTCACATCCTGAAAAAATAATGACGTCTTAAACAATAGTACACTATTAGGTGTGTATCAAATTCAAGAAACGAATTTAGTTCATACTTTAGCTAAACGTCTGTCAAAAACATATTTTAACGATACCTAATAACTTTGGCATAAAAAAAAAACCAGTAAAAACAACTAAAACGAAAACATATAATTTATTTATTATCAGTACCACGTTAATAACGGGACGAGTTTATAAATTGATACTAAATGATGCATGCAAAATAAGCGAAATTGCTTATTTAATCTACATTGGTCTAGTTAAGGTACGCAAAGCTTGTACGTATTTTCTCAAATGCATTAATTCTATTACAAAAAAATGTGAAGTTCATAAAATATTTGTTTTGAATACAATTGAACCCAATAACTTTTAAATATTGTAATTTCCAGTTTTCCGTTCGAATTAAAATTTTTCTTACTTGTAGATATAATTAATGTAAATTCAAATCGACATTTTATGGAATCTATTTTTAGGTGGCAAAGTTGAATATTTCTATTTTAATAAGTGATATTTTGTGTTTCAGCAAGCTTACTTATGTTTGTGTTTGTGATTATAGTAAATGTTAACACAACGTTTCCCTATTCTCAGGTCTATTGTATCTGTTTTGCACACTATTGTTTCAAATATTTCCGTAATATGATTCCTTCTCCTTTAACTCTAAAATATAAGTCCGTCCATAGCCCTTAGATTTAAAAAAACATACATTAATTTATTAAAAAAAAAAATTGCGTTTGATATGTGAATACTTTTATACAAAAATTGAGCAAACAACACACCCAGTTTTTGATGAAACCGACAGTGCTATCAATTTGAAAATATAGAACTGGAGATAATGTAACAGAAATAGAAACTTTTCTATTATAACTTTTTTTAATAACTATTATTCCTGAAGATATTATTAACACATTTGTACGTGATACTTTCCCATTTTCTTATTTTGCAACGTTGCAAGCCGCGTCGTTTTATTGACTTCACCTTGACTTCATAATATGAGTTTATTCCGTTGCAAGCTCTAGGTGGTGTTCTGTCAGCAATGTCAAAATTTTGGTTATGGCTGCGTTGGTCTGGCTTCTGAGGGCTGGAAATTCATCAATTTCCATAATTAGTGTTAAATCGTTAGCATATCCGATAGCTTTGTCTCTTTGTAGGAGGTTTAGTATAAGGGCTTTGTTGTAGAAAAAGGTTGGGCTCAGCACTAATCCTTGTGAAACGCCCATTGTCATAATGAGATGCCTGCCAGGTTGGATAATAATCTTACTTTTGACAAGACAAGCACTGATAAGTTACTTCCAGCATTCCGGTTGTTGGTTGTTTTCTCGATGGGTTTGATAGTGGATTGCCTTGTCTGAAACCGAATTACCTTGGCGACAGTTTGCAGCCGTTTTCAACTCTTATATAAAGCGCACAGCTATCGACACGTAAAGCTTTTTCAGGAAACAGCAGAATAGTGGTTCTTACAATTTCTGATGGGACTCCGTTGCGAGTCTGGCGACGCTATTTGCTAGAATCACTGCCGCAGTTTTAAGGTTTTGCAAGGGTAAAAGCTACCCTTTTAATTCATGGTGTACCTTTGGTTATTTTTCAGAAGTCGCCCCGCATCAAAGTGTTGCACAGAATTTGGTTTTGGTTGATTTTGGTTGTTCACCAAAAAAAATACGCCGATTGGTATTCCCCGTTGTTCTGAAAGTGAAAGCTCTTCTACTCTCGTCTGTGGCGGGTTAGCTTTGTTGGTAAGCAGTTTTGTAATCCGCTCAGTGTAGATATTTACGTCTCCATAACTAATATATTCTTGAAATTGTTGGGCAGGCACGTAGGAATGGCGAGAAACCTCGAACTAGCTTTGGTTGGAGAATATGGCTCACTAACATTCTTTCCAAGTCCTTCGACTCGATTGATTGATTAATTGTCTTACCTGGCCAAAAACGAGTGATTACTAATTACTAAATCACCTTAAAATACTTTCCGCATTAATTAGTTTCTTACAGTTTGCTTACCTGATAAACCACAACAAAGAAGCCTGACTGCCACCATTGCCGATAAATCGTACGCTACTGGATAAAACCGTACAGCTGGTGAATTGACTTCTACTCAATTGTTGTATCAGCGTATAGTGAGCGACGTAAATTACTTATTTGTATTAACCGCGTATACAGAAGATAAAGCTAAAAGGTAAAAAGAAGTCGTCTTTCATGGTCGTATATAGCGTCCTTAATTAATTAAACTATTGAGAGACTGCCTCAAATTGTTTTTGAAAACGCAGAGAACACTAAGCTGTCATAACCGACTACATCGAGGCCATCTTGAGGTCGTGGTACCGTACACGTCGTCTATATACCGTCACGAACAATATTAATACTGTTTTATTGATATTTATTTTGTAGTTGTACAAATTTGTTTTTACTAACTTATAATACAGCGTTTTATGGCGCCTAACATAAAAGGCTCCAACGCACAAGCTTGAGATTAATGTCTTTTAACATTCTTTACATTCATTATGTGGATGATAAAAAACGCGCAAAAATAAAATATTTGGTACGTTTATGACAATTTTCCATTAGCCTAAATATCACAACCAATAAGTGAAAATGAACCGTACATACGCGCATGTCGTACATATAGACGAGAAGGTAATAAAAAAATCATTTTACAATTAAAATTTATTATTTGGTATAATATTATGCGTTGAAAAATTTGATAATACCAATAACAAGGTGATGTTGGTGAATTGTTTCGGGTAAGTTTTAAATGTTGATCCTTGCAGATTCTGCTTGTATTATTGTAGTTGGCTTTGAAATGCATTGTTGTTCTAAATCCTGAGGATGTAATTTAGAAAATGTTGGAAATTAATTTCGTCAAATCTCTCTAATAACTACTACGTCACTTCCTTTGTCGTTATGATATTTTGATACACCTTATCAGGTCAATAGTATTTTGCAGTGCAAACTGACGTGGAGTTCTAAGGCATTCAATAATGGACTCTGGCGACGCCGTTTTCCTGGTCCTTTATTTATAAGATCTTTCCTAGGACTATCTATCTTAACAAATTTAAAAAAAAAATGCGAATATGCGTGCCACCATCGGACGCTACTGGAACTTAAAATTTAAAAGTTTTTCATAATGACTTAATATTAACATATTTGGAATCTTTATTTTTAGTTTGCCCTTTTTCATATAAAACACTCGTGTGTAAAGCTCTATTTCCATCCCGGCGCAACATCAAATTTTTAACCACGGCATTCGATTTCTTGTGTTCGAAAATCCATTAAATCATGTTATCTCCGAAATTTTGAGTTTTTATTTTTACCAATGAAAACAGATTTTCATCAAATTCCCGTTTAAAATGAGGCAATGTTTCACTTACACTAAGTTCACTTAAAAGAAATGTTGTCAACAATTTTTTTGTATTTCTGCCTCCTTAGCCACACTAACGACAGGCTCAAGGAAGGTATAAGACTTATGAATATGTATTAACAAATATTCTACATTTAAAAGTTACTGTAGTCTTTGTTGGATCTATCGAAATTCGTTCTAACAGAGTCAGACAATCCAATGTTTTCATGCAAGTAGTACTTGAAAGTAAAGTAGTATAGCTGCGCAGATAAAATGTTACAGTTTCAAAATCTTCAAGTTGTGCGTTGCGGCAAAAATCAAATTTACCGCGCATTGAAACGAATTTTCCTATTGGTGAATCAAAAAATTTTGGGAGTTCTACTCGAAGCGACGGGCCGACACCTTGGAAAACTTTCTCTTCTCCTTGGGCGGTTGGCCATGCTGTACAAGCTAAAACTACATATAAAATTGCTATGTGGCTTTAATAATTGCAGAATAAGTGGTGTGAGATATAATTCGACCAATTTACGCCCCCGTGTGTGACCTCATATCCTCCTTAAAATGTGACTATCTGCATAATTCCTGAGAACGCTGGAACGAGCAATTAGCAACTGTTGGTGTGACACAAAACGTGCCTACGATCGTGCTATTGCCGACCTTGGAGATACACGGGCGAACATCCTTCAACGGTCCAGGTTATCGCACGCGGTGCGCCCGCTCTTCACCAAGGCAACTTTCTGCTCCTAGAATTGGGTCTTCTATTTCTTCCCAGCGAACTCATACTGATTTTCGAGTAGCTGTGTCGTTAGTAAGGACCTTCCTTATTAGAACTACGTACAATAATATACAACTAAGTTATTGTTTTAATGAACCAATTCATATTTGCATGCGTTCGAAACTTAAGTTATACCTTTAGCGTTTAAGAAAATTGTTATTCAGGGTAGTCCTCAACCACCCACGCTCATTTTTGTGGCATTAACTCCTTCCGAGTTGGGGCGCTATCGTTATAGCTGATAGTAAGCTAACTCAAAGGTCTTTTGGATTGGCGGGAGCTGCATCCCGTATTCGAACGAGGTGTATTATTAGTTTTTAAGTCACCGCGTGTACGTGACGGGTGTACGTCAAGTATCTTAATCACCAATCTTAAATTGGTACGCTATTTCTATCCTGGGGGTTAATATACAAAAACTTAACTGAATTACTACATATTTGATCGCGTACTATAAGTTTTGGTTGTTGCTAATGCAACCAAGTTTTATGCGACAGACTTTATCATTTCTACTAAATACTCCTAATATTTTAAATTGTATGTATTATGTGTCTTTTGTCTCTCTTAAATTTGTGGTTGTTGGCGTGTTAGACTCTAAGTAACACCAAGTGAATTCCTGTTGATCGGTTTATTTTTCTCCGTTACCCAGCAGAATGGCGCCACGTTACTCAGCAGTTATTTCTTTTAGTTCTTTTAAGGATCTTCTTTTAGGTAAATTACCGGACACTTCAGACCAATATTGTATTTTTTTTTAGGTTGCATAGCTAGAGCGTTACAAAGAAACAATTATTTTGACGCATGACCAATAGTGAATTCAAATCTCAGAGACTTTACCATTACACATGATATTATATATAATCGCACTTTATATTTTTCTTTTAGTAAGATTTGGTAATGATAAAAGCTTAGTTAGCTATCATTTTCGGTATTTTCATTTTCTGTTTAAAGTAAAGGCTGTGCCGCCATCCACGCTTCAATTCCATGCTTATTGGTATAATTATAATGTAAACTTGGCTCTATCAAAATTGAAACCGACACATTACACAAATCAAGATTAATTAATTAGATGCTTATTCAATGCTCCATTGTCAAATTAAGTTCTCGGTGTTTCCATCATCTAAAAACGTATGGCAGTTTCTAGCTTGATCCATCCCTAAAACCTAAAAGGAACCATTATTTTGAGAAAAAGGAATGTTACGCAAAGAATTAAGGAGCTAATTAGATGCTAGATGAAATGTTCCACTGTCAAATTAAGTGTTCAATCTTTTCTTGGTAAAACGTGTAGCGAATTCAGTTTGCAACTGCTACTGCTTAACAACTAAGAAGGAACTATTAATTAGGAGAACCCTTTACGCAAGGCTAATTAGATCCAAGTTAAATACTCTTCTGTCAAATTAAGCGTTCAATGTTTTCTTGGTATAACCGGTGACAGTTTCCGGCTTGAGGTCATGCTTTAAAACTAAAAACAGAAGCATTAATTTGTTTACTCAAGAATTAAAAGCTAATTAAATGCCCTTTGTTGAATTAAGCATTTAATGTTTTTTGGTAAAGCTTTATTCTCCAACTAAATGTTCAATGTTGTTGGGAATTAAATCATATGGAGGAGGTTCTAGCCAAAGATGAAACTAGAACCGCTTAATACGACAATACGGCATTTAATTAGCGTCCAATTACGCCACAAAACTCCTGGATACACAATTTTCTTGTTTTTCTTCTTAGTATTTTTTGGCGTGGCGGTTGCGGCTGACACTCAAGTCGGAACTGCCACACGTTTTACCTAGAAAACATTGAATTATAAAATGTAATCATTGTTTATTTTGCAATGTAGCTGTTCATTTTGTGAGTAAATAATTGATGTTTGTTAAACCTGTTGTTGAACTTTAATTGCAAAAATTTAAAAATTAAAGCTCGATTGTATTTTTAATACCCTTTTATTTTATTTAGGAGGCGTTCACGTTTTATTGGAATGGTTAAGTGTTGATTGTGTGGTAAGTAAAGACCGCTCTTTATTCAATGTTTATCGGTAATTAAAATTAACGTTCGTAAATAATGACCGAAGTTATAAACATTTATTGAGCTACTGAAATATTTGCATTAACATGCAAACGTGACATAACTATTCGAACAAATGCCGAAAAAATTTATGTTACCGTATACTGACTGCTGCCAAACGACAAATTAAAATTTTATTTACGTAAGTACGTTAAGCACGATTAGTCAATATTTCAAATGCATATCAACCAGTTGACAATTAATAACGCGGATATTAATGAGAAGTTGGCGATGACACGGATTTTGCGTGTCGACGTCGGTTCATTCGATGACGTCACGACTCATTATTAATTGAGGCCGCTGGGGTAGTTGAGAACCCCATTAAGGGTAAGGTTAAGATTAGGTTGGGTCCTGGTGAGTTTTGTAGTAAACAGCTTTGCGGAATTCACCTTCTGACATTACTTTATTGTTTGATTACAAACACCTTAAACTTTAGAACCTATACGTTTTCAATCGAGATTAGATCATTTTTAATATTTTTATAATATTTTTTACGTTATCTGAATCCTGAAACTGGTTTTAGATTATAAATATCAAACAAAACTGTCTGTTTACATTGATATTGGGTATCCGGACGCTTTGTTCGGTTTAGGTTTGTTCAATGGTATGAAACAAGTCAATTTGTGAGTTACTATCTAAAAACAATGGTGATTTAATTGCAGTTGAGATGGGTACAAACAATAAGAGTTATCTCTTTCATTTATTAGTAATTCCCGGTGCATTTTCTATTAAGTAGCTTTTACATTAAATGTACATCGAATATAATTTTCCCGAAGTGAACTCGTCGCAAATCGAAATTCAATACGCATATCCTTGAAGAGCTAGTGTGTAATTGCTTATTGCAGGTTTACTAAGTCCTATCGTGCCATGCAAGTCATGAATCTTTACTTCACGTAAGCTTCTAAAATCATTCTTTTCATTCGTGATTTATAACCTAGATAATACAACTACTTATTAATCAAAGGCGATTAACGATATTCTGAAAGAAAGAAATTCTACCATTGTGCACGAAATGTGCATATTAAAGCTGATCACTAAATTGTTGTAAGATAATGAATGTTTGATGTCTTCAGCCATGATTTATTTTTGTAGAGCGATTATTTTCTTTCATACACTTTTTTAATAAAAAAAACTAGTTTTCCTGGCAGTTAGCTAACACGCGAGAGTTAATTCGTTTAATTTTCGCTGTCTGTGACCTTCAAAACATGGATTGTTAGTGCCTACTCTCTGAGAGTAAGTTCAATCCCCGAGGATCTGATAGTTTGTGCGGTGACATGACAAACAAGTCACGAGTATCATAGTTGACTACTAACCTATGTCGTAGTACATAAACTAGAACTCAGAAACCCATTCCAAAAATAAAGTTAATAAAATTTGGCCTTAACAAAAGAAAATTATGATCGTCAAATAAATTAAATGAAAAGGATCCTAAGTTGTGATTATTTTAATTGCTTAATTAATATGTTAGATCTTGTTTTTGTTTCTTCACCTTGTTCAGTGGAATGGTCCATTGATCCTCTAGTGCCTGGAAATGCTTACCACCCAGCATTAGAATTTGAGTACATAGCAAAGTGTAAGCTGTTAATAAAAAATATTTCGGTATCATACGAAAATTGTTACAACTTCAGAAAAGCTAATTATCCTCAAATGTATAATATGTTGGCTAACTAGATTGAACATCTCTTTCCGCTTTTACTAATGCAGAAGATGCTTCAAATTTCTTTTTACAGTAAATTATATAACGTATTTAACATATGTGTTCCCAAGTATTCATTTAGGTCAACTAAAAAATACCCCTATGGTTAACCATCTCATAATTAAACAGTTAAAAGAAACAAAATCAAGAAAAGATTAAAACAAGAACCTAATGACCAGCAACAATAATGTTGCTCATTTTACTTCTCTGAATATCTCTCAGTTTGACGAAAATGACGTTTTATGGGCATTAGAACAACTAAAAATAAAAAACTACCGGACCAGATAACATACCTTCATTTTAATTAGAGATTGTTCTGTGGTTCTTGCACGACCTTTACTATACTTCTTAACATTTGCTTAAAAAGTGCTACTGTGCCGTCTATGTAGAAGTTGTCCAAGGTGTATCCTATTCACATAAAACATGATCGCACTAATATTGAAAATTACTGACCTATTTCTATAATTTGCAATTTTGCTAAAGCTTTTGAAATTCTTCTACACCGTGATATTTATAACCATATTAGCAATAAATTATCCTTACGTCAACATAGATTCATAAAAGGTCGTTCAACTGTTACTAACCTTGTCACTGTAACGCAGTACATCACAGATAATGTCGATAGCCGACTTCAAACTGGTGTGATATATGTGGACTTTTCAAAGATTGCCTTGACCAGACTTGATCATGAAATTTTGCTAAATAAATTATCCTCGTTGGGACTATCCAGCAATGGTGGTAATAATAAAGTGGCCTTAAATTTTGCTAAATGTCAAGCCATGACCTTTACTCTAAGACATGAACCGATCACACATTCTTATAAGATTAATGGCATTCCCATCAAACGTACTTCCACTATCAAGGACTCAGGCGTAATTTTTGATTTTTTAATATATTTTTTAGAACATATTGCGATGTTATTGCATTTGAGCCAGTCCCATAATTCTTGAAAAGTCCTTAAAATGCAATTCCAGGTTGATTAAAACTCCATTAAGGCAAAATTTCCATATTCTTTGTAAATCGGCTATGTTTGGAGAGATCATTGCATTCTGCTGGAAAGTGGATTGTTGATCCTAGGTAATAATGATCTTCAATCATTGTTAAGTGTCCCACAACATCAGTAATCTTCCCAACCAAAAGAAAACCTGTGTAAAGTGTATTAGTTATGTAATTAAGGTAGAAATAATAGGTCAAGGTCATTTGCCAGGACACAAAATGTGAGGTGAGAGTGATGAAAAGGACGAAATGTGATAAATAAAAGTGAGTGATAGACAATGTAAAACATAAACAAGGACGTAAAGGGTGAAAATGCGTGGTTTAAACAAAGTTAATTATAAAAAGTTTGAGTTATGAATAAAAACAAAATTTAAAGACAAATTGCAAAACGGCGCAATATTCTTTCAAGAAAAGAAAGACAAGGAAGAAAGGGCAGAAAAAACAGAAGAAGAAGGGCAGTAATTAACAAATAATTAAGAAAGTTCATTATAAAAATTAAAGAAAACTGCATAAAAACTAAGGGTTCAGATAAACATCTGGTAGATGGCAGCACAAAACCGACGCAGCGTAACGGATTTGTTTGAATAAATTGATAAACGTTGGCCATGGATCTGGAAGTAATAAATAGAGGTGCGGAAGAGACGCCGAGAAGTTGAAAATCCACAGCGTAAAGGCGTACATCGTTGCGAAGAAAAATACCGCAAAAAAATAAATAGATGACGTCACGTTAAAACAATTAAAAATTAATAAAAGTGCTAAGTGCAAAGGAGCGGAGTCTGGGAATCATAGCGTAAAGGCGTACATCGGTGCAAAGAAAAATACCGCCAAAATAATAGATGAAGTCACGATAAAATAATTCAAAAGTAATAAAATTGCTAAGTGCAAACAAAGTGAGAAGTTGAAGGAGTACAGTAATAAAAGTAAACAAAATAAACGGGGAAAGTAAATACTCACCAGTGAAAGTGATCCGAAGGGAAAAGGTCCGTGAACCCAAGGTGAATGAACGGTAGAGGCTGCGCAAAAGTGGAACGACGTAGCAGTAACCTGAAAAGAAAGTAAAGGAACAACGGAAGTATCCAATACAAAAAATACTCACCGTCGAAATTGGCGTTATGACCAGGTAGATTTAGTCTAAGTAGGAATAAGTTTGTAAAGTAGTTGTAGTCCAATTAGGTTAAGAATTCATGTAAATAAGCAACGTGCACGAAATCAAGACTTGCGCGTAATGCAGGGCACGTGAAAATTGTACACGTTGCCAAACCTACCATTTGTCTAAGTATTGTAAATAAATTTCTAAACGGTGTTAAGTAAAATAAATTATTATTGAGCCGCGAAGGTGTTTTAATGAAGGGAATAAGACAAATAAATCAAAAATAGTGACAGAAATTATTTGGATAGGAGTTTTACAAAACGCGTG
This sequence comes from Abscondita cerata, assembly GCA_030710515.1. Classification (NCBI taxonomy): domain Eukaryota; kingdom Metazoa; phylum Arthropoda; class Insecta; order Coleoptera; family Lampyridae; genus Abscondita; species Abscondita cerata. Next base: position 74,523 of record JALBCR010000682.1, read on the forward strand.
CATGTGAAAACATTTTGTTTTCCGGTAAAAAAGTTACCCTTGAGAGAAAAGCCTAAATTTAAATTGTTTGATAAAGTTGTTGGCGCTTAACATTAAAACAAAATTAAAATTTACCCCTTTGTCATCTCAATATAAATTCAACGGTTTCTAGTGCTTTTGAAGCTTATGTTTTCATTATGCGAACAGTTTGGGAATTTACGGATACATAAACTCTTTTAGTATTATATTTTCTTTTGTAACATCTAAGCGTCCTTAGTGTGGAGTCCTTATTATTTAAGTCATGTTAACAAATTAGAATCAGTTCAACAAAGATTCCTAAAAACACTTTCCTTTAAGATTGTGTTTTTGCACAAATTATTAAATAATAAAGTTGATGCTAAAAGTATACTTGAGTCTCTTAACTTTATGTACCAAGGTTAAATGCGAGATGAAGCCTCACGTTTTCTTGATGGCACCTCGTACGAACGTACAAAAGTACTCTCCTATTCACATGATGTGTACGAATTACAATTCTATATCTTCCAGCCTTGACATTTTCAATTGCAACGAAAACAAAATTAGGTCTGCATGTTTAAAATTTAATTATTACTAGTTGATTTGTAAAAACTGTTATGATGTTTCTTTTCTTATGTATTTTGTGTCGTGTCGTTATGTTTTTCAGTATGTTCCTGTTCTGTAATTAGGATTTCCCGTTGAACAGTGTAAACAAATAAATAAAATAAAATAAATAATTATAAAACCAATAAATTAAAATAAAACTCACATGCAAACCACAATAACATATAATATATAACCTCTGCATAGGCTGCTTACAAAGGGAAAACCTGAAAAGTACATTGAACAACATACACAAATAACACACAAATCGCAAAGACGTATCATATAAAATGTCAATAAATGAAAATATTAACCAAATCAAATAAAACATTGCAAAAAGATATGTTGATTATATTCCAAGTTTTATGAGATAAATAATAATGACTTCGTTTGTCGAATGTTACTTGAAACACAAAGAAAACACAAAAAAACAATACATAGCATATACATAATAAATATCATATAAAATCAAATCAAAATCATAAATCAATAAACTCTGTTTGATGTTCTCTTGTATCAGCGGATAAATAAAACATTCAATGACAGTAAATGTCATAGTAAAAGTTTGATGTTAAGTCGAGGAGAGAGATAAGCTAGCTACTCCACTTGCACCAAACCAGGTAGGCCAATTAAGTCAACCAACGGCTATTGCCAGGCGACTTGAACCTCTTCCTGTCAGACGAACACTCCCAATGTTTGTTGAATCAAAAATATCAAATAATTTGACGGTGAAGGTGTACAAACTACTCCACATGCAACAGACAAATAAGTCAACCAACGGCTGTTACGCGGCGGTTTAAAATACACCCTCTTATGGCACAATTGTACAACTGCAAATTTATCTCGTTATTAGTTTAGACATTTTGTTGAAGAAACGGAGCTAACACACAAGCCAGGACACCAAAATTAGTGGTTGGGGGCGTTACTAGCTTGAAAACTAGAACGGCAAGTTCTTAAACTATCATGGTTTCCAACACTAGTTTCTAGCTTTACCGCTGCGTTTACTAGCCTAGAAATAAAGCTATATTTACCATCGTATTCGCTGGGATTTTGTCTTTTATTGTTGATTGCTGAGACTGTGACTTATGTGTTTATATGTATGTGTGACGTCACAAGTGGTAAACCAAAATTCTATAAAATATATTTATCTATCCTCGTAATGACAGTTTATTTGTGTCTGTATCCTATGATCCTACTATTTAGGGAGTATTTCTTTCAGTGTTGGTGGTGCCCAGTTCGCTTTGGAGTATCTCTACTATCAATAATTAATTAAAATACCTACGACCCGTCGTGACTATAATTAGTAAAAGGCGTAAGAAAAAACTCTAGCACGTTATGACGTTATGTAACCGAAATATCTTACAGATTGGTATTGTTGACATTGAAGTTCCGATTCCATCTGTTCCTTTTAGAGGAATCATAGACAACTTTCATTGTATGTTAATTTATGAAATGTATTAGTAAAAGTATTTGATATGCAATAACCATATTATTCACTGATGAGTAAATATTTAAATAAGGTACAAAGACAGAGACAAACACACACTCGATTAAAAAAATATTGTGACGTTATTGTTACTTTAAGATCCACAACTTTGAATGCGTTTTTGTGTAGATATTTCGAACAAAGATGGTATAAAATGTATCATTTTTTTTTTTTGATTAACTCAAATTTAGTACTACACTAAAAATGTTTATTGGAAATGTCTGTTACCCATACAACATTTAATGCATTTCTTATGGATACGCATTGCGGTTTCAAAACATATAGATAACGTCAACTTAGTGTAGTTTCTCCAGATACCAAAAAATCAGTCTTTGTAAAATGATTGCATTGTTTTTGTCGCTCAGTTTTCAGAGTAGGAAAGTAACAACTTCTAGATAAAAAAAAAATTGAATTTCATTTTTGTTAAAATTGTGAAACTAAGTATATTAACAATAACGATTAATCTTCGCTAAGTACTAAAGTCTTTAAGTAAATGCACTTGTTGAAAATATAAACTTTTGCAAATAACACGATGTATTGTTGAAACTAAAGTACGTATGCAGCTTCTATAAGCTGATTTCTATTTTAAACCAAATAAGCACATGCATCTGAATAAATAAAGGAATAACGTACTTAATTTGAAGGTAAGTTAGTAGTAGAGTTTAATGGATTGGTTCTAATGTAAATATTGATTACTTTTAACAAGCAAAAAGCTCAGCGTTAAATTTTATAAAATTAGAGTTTAATAGATAAGTCTACTTTTGTTCTATTCATTCAGAACAAATTAAAATGGCGTAAATCATTCACATTACAAATTAAATTATTGTACTTATTTTATGTGACATTTCAATTAAGGTGATAACAAACAAAAAGCGGGACTTATTCATTTGTGCTGTTTGCACAACGTCATATTTCATATGATATGATGATATGCAAATATCGACAATTTTCCATTGATACAGAAGGAACGTGTTGGGATTAATAACAAAAATAAATTAAATTAAAATGTTAACATATTTTTCAGTTTGTAAAAGAGTAAAAAAACCATTTGGAAGTTATGAGGAAGTGGAAACCAAGTTCTAAGTTATTATTTATATCAAATTATGCTGAAAAACCGTTGTAGTTTTGAAGTAGTTCGTTATTTTCCTTTTGCTTTTCTTTCATTATTTACTTTCTTGTTTCCCTTTACATGAAATTTTGATTACTATTTATTTTAATGTGTTTTCCCTTAAAAAAATTTTAACCTTGCTTTTGCATAGTTGCTAATTGTTTATCTATGGTTTTGATTACATCTTATGGTACCCAAATCTCAAGTTTAGGGTATCATTATATCATTTATTAAAATGGATACAAATACTAAGCATTTAAAAGTAGGACAGCTTTTTTATTACACAAAGTTTCATGTTTTTATGCTAATTGTAACGGTTATAGTTCACAAATAATAATAAAAGAAGCGATACAACCTAGAGAAGAACAATAATGGCTGGCTCGAAATAGCGCACTAAACTCATGGAAGATCTCGTATTTGTAAGAGTTAGTACAGCAGTGTCCGGCTTAGTCGGTGAGTTGGGAGAGTCCTTGAGGAACTGCTGGCTAACGAGGCGCCATCTGCTTGGTAAAGAAAGAAATAAAACCGTCCAACAGAAATTCAATAGGTTTTACTTAAGGTCTAATACCGTAAAACGAAACACAAATCAGAAAGACAAATAGACATGTAAATATAGTAGATACAACTTAAAATACTAGGAGAATATGTAAGAAGTAAGAGAGTCTGTTGCATAAGACTTACGGGCGTTAGCAACCACAAATTAATGAAAGCTCGCAATAAAATATGTCGAAATTCAGTTACGCTTTTGTTTGTTACATCCCAAATTAAAGTTAGCTTTCCAATTGAGGATTAGTTACTAAGGAAACTCGACGTACGTATGCCACTTACACACGGTGACTTAAAAACTAAACTTAAACTCGGACTAGCAGGATAAGTAGTTCCCGCCAACCCAAAGGCCTTTTGTTTTAGTTTCACCCACTTTATCTAAAGCGCACAATCTCTTATGGAGCTAGTGAAAACAAAACCAAACGTCGGTGGATAAAGTTTACCCCAATAAAAATTATTATAATGCTGTAACCATACTCAATATGCGCTTTTGATATCTAAAATTAATGTAAAAACGCCGAGAACCGTCTTTTTAGTACTAACAATATAAGCGAGATTTCTTAATTACACTGGCTTCTGAGATCTTGCCAACTCGTCATTTTTACATTTGTTTATAAGGCAAGACCTTGCTTGATGAGGTGGATGATCGATTGTAATTTTGGGTTTTCTTTTATTTTTCCTTATCTTCTTTAATATGTTTCTTCTTTATTTGAAGTTTCCTTTATCTTTCCAACTGTTTTATTTTTGCATTGTTAATTTCTTGTAATAAATAATTCAAAATATCATTCTTTATCTTTTTTTGGTTTCAAATTTTCAGTTTCCTGGACAATTGATTTAGCAAATAGGGGAACATTGTATGATAACATATATTTTGATTGTGTTTTTCATTTCATGTATTTATCAATATGTAATCCAAGATTCTTCACTTTTGAATTTTTACAATTGTAATAATTACAATTTATATTAATACATGTATTTTCATGAATACTGCGCCACTGGTATACTGCCTCACGTTAATTTAAAGCTTCTGTTCGTCATGGATGAAATAAGACTCCTACTCCTCAACTATTAGTCTCGAGATTGTCTACAGATTATAATAAAACTGCCAACCCATCATCGTTTATTAAGTCATATCAATATGTGATTCTCAAAACACAATCAAATAATTTTATTTCAGGTTCTCCAAAAAATTTGTTTTCTTTGTAGGAAGAAACTACTACAGCTTCAAGAACGACTTTCTAGGTCACGCCGAAATAAAGTTCACACGGTTGAATCATTCACGCTGATGTCAGATATCAACAGAGAACAAGGGTAAATTCAGTTTTTTAAATGTCTTTATTTATCAGATAAATGGTGATTACAAACCTGACCTTAAAATTGTCAGACCCACTTGATGAATCGCTTTGTAGACAAGATAACTTTTATGATATATGATCTAGCCGCAATCACCAGATCGTCATGTGCTTTACAGATGTCGGCAACAAAAAGAAACGTAATCCACAGGAAGACCTGTTAAGAGTCGTAAAGGGTTTCAAGTGTATAATACAACTGCGTATCCTCAACCTAAAGATTTCTTAAAAGATTTAAGCCTGTTGTTCAGGAATCGCTGCAGATGTTCTTCAAGACGAGTTTGCTGAAACACAAACCCCATTCCCTTGAAGGATAAAAGAAAAATGGGTGTCTATTACTTTAACAGCTTCTTGTCACGATATATGCTTAAAAAGTAAAGGGATATACTCGTGTAGTGAAAGCCTTGGATTGGCTCATCTGGTTTTCAACGAGATAGACGACAAAAAGCTGAGATAGAGAAGCTCTTCCTTTGCACTAAAAATCAATCATAATGTTTGCAGAAAACAATAGAAAAGCACAAATTGCAACTGCCAAATTTAAAATGCCAAGAAGAATGCCCTAATACAAAAACTTTGATACTCTTCTATCGAATGACTTTACTTATAAAGCAATATATTCAAGGTGAAGGACGGGAGGTGGAACTTTTACTTTTAAATAATCAGCCAAATGCTTCTATTCTTTCACTCGTCTGGACACTTCTCCTATGGAAAAGTGTTCGTCTATATTTTAAAAAGCATGAGCACTCTGCAAGTACCAAATGGACGCAACAGAATTCAGTTGTTCACAAAGAGATGCTTCACCATCCGCTGTTTAGACAAATTTTGGTTAGGTTTGTAAACTTGGCAATTATTAATGCGTTCAATGAAGAACCAGGAGGGGCCCACCCATGGCAGATGTGTGAAGGCATAAAATTGGCGTTTTACTTTACTCGAAGCCACAGAAAACGTCAGTGTGCAAGCAAATACATTTGCTGTCGACAATGAAGGATACTTTCTAAGAATGACGACCAAAGAGCACCAAATTCTGCAGCATCAGCGAAAATTGTGTTTGTTTCTACAATAGCAAAAATATACTCCGTCATAAGATTTTTGTTCTTGACCAACTCTCCTGCCGTTTTCCACCTCTCCGTCTCCCGGCTAAAAGTTCAAGAGTGATGAAGATTGGGTATATATTCAGACAAGAACTGTTCTTAGAGACTTCTCTAGTTTTTAAACCTCTTAATTATTCTGACCCTGATCTAATAACCGTTGACCACCGCCTAAACTAGACCACCCATTTGATATAAAATTGTTCGTCGATTAAATTTGCTGCACTGAAAGTACTGAATCTCTAAATATCATTCTGTTCTTTACGATTATTGTAATAAACTCTGCTGCTCAGGGGAAAGATGAAAATGTAGGGCCACCGTAGACAAAAATTAAGCCCAAGTGGAGCAAGCAAGAGTTTTCCTTTAGATGCCACATACCAACAAATCGCAGCAGCCGGTGACAAGTGCTAGTATGGAAGAGACGAAACAAAAGACACTCTCAACGATGTACGCTTCCTAACTTTTGTGAAGTCAGTAGCTAACGCCAAACCGTTTTCCACCAACCACAGAGGCTGGGTTAAATTACTACTACCGCACAAACCAAAAACCGTGCAAAAATGGTTGGGGTGAAGAAAGAAGTCACCGATTGGAATTGGGAAGGAAAAAAGGTCACCGACTAGAATTGGGAATTACCCATTGGTAAGCTCCTGCCCCTGCAGAGCTCCTAAAACTCTTCCCTTGCTCAATTTTGACAATGATGTGTTTGTAATAAGTTTGTTAATAACAGGGACTGATTATAACAGATAGTTGATTTAGGTAAGTTAACAAAACATCTTATCAATATAGTATTTCTGATAAGAAGTCGACAAGTTTGAATTTTCTTCAAAGCGTTTTCGAGAGGATGATTTTTTCTATAAACCATTAAGATCGACTATAAAATTTGTATTAGTTTTGCAAACGTTTAGGAAGGGGGGGGGGTAATTTTTTTTATAAATCTCTCAAAACCACTAACAAAGCGCTAACAATTAACTATAAAATTTTGGTTAGTGCTTCTGAGCAAGCGTGAAGTTGGCACACCCTTTAAAACTTGATTTTATCTACAAACTGTTGGAGTAAACAATTTCTTTTTATAAAGCACTAAGAAGCACTAACAAATGATTTTAAAAAACTTTGTTTGTGCTTCCAAATCTACGTGCAACTTTACCCATCTAATCAACATTTATGGAAAAATGCGGTTTTATCTTAAATAGGTTTCTTTGAGATTATGAGAGAACTTCGAAGCTTTACAGACCCGCTCTGGACTTAATTTATAGTTACATATTATATTTTTAAGTTTTACTCCTAGTAACGATGGTTTTGGCACAATTTCGTTCCAAAAGAAGGTCTAAAACTAAAATTTTAAATTATTGGAAAAACTGGCCTATTTTCAAAGTGGTAATCAATTGATCTACAGAGCTTTAATTAAGCTTAATTTATAACAAATTTAATGTGGTATACATAGCCCCAGTAGGTCCAAACACCATACTAAAAAATCAGAGATAGATCACGTTTTGTTAATTTATTGTCGATTTTGACTGGGCTACAGTTATTTCTTTTGGCAACTACAGCGTATATCTTTATGCATAATTTGTGCTTATTTTTTGTTTGATTTCTATTAATTAAAGGAAATTGTTTTGTTTAGTGATATTTGAATATATTTTTATCAATTCTCTTAAATTTTTGTTCTTAAAAATACGTTCTAATGTGTTTTTTAAAATATTCAAATTGATGTTCTATGCCAGATAAAGAAGGAAAACTACGCCCAGGCGAAAACATATCTTTGAATTGCTAACTCTCCATAATAATTATGGCAAACTGAAACATGAACATAAAATTGAAAACAGTTTACTTATACTACAAAAAACCAAATTAAAAAAAAACAGATATTTTTCCTGCTAACACCAAATACGATGTTTGTTTTGATGTAAATCTATCATTAACAAGAATGTGATATTGAAAAAAAACGCATTCACTAATATTGCTTATAATTATCTAAGAATTATTCTTTTAGATTCCGTCCAAGGTAGAGGTAGAAAAATAGTAAGACTGTCTTTTGTAAAGTTATTGCTAACGTTTCGGCTTTATCAGAAAGGGGCTACTTCAACGCGAAAAACTTTTTTTTTAAGCTGTTTTGTCAGAAACACAAATAGCGACGTAGACAGTGAAAACGGTTTGAAAGAAAAGTTTTCGCCTTAAGAAGCCTCCACCCTAATAAGGGCGATACGTTGGCAATAAGATAAGAAGCAGTGTATCAATCAATTTTAATTACCAGAAAAAAAGCAAAAACAAATACAAAAAAATCAATGTGTATTTTAAAAAATATTGCTCACTCCTTTTCTTCCATTCTATCTTTATTACCTAAATTTGTGTTTCTTCTATCCATTTTCTTTTTTCACCATCTTTCTAATCCATTCAATCCCTCTCCTTCTAACTAAGCAACACTCTTCTCACTCTTTCCACCGCTCTCTTATTTTAGTGCACTCTAGCTTCAATGACTTATATTTTCTACCCTTCCCTACATTCTACTTTCCTCTGGTACTTGTTTTCATTTCCTTATTTCCCATACCCAATCTTGCGATTAACCTTTTATCACCAAATTTAATTCTTCTGTTATGACTTACTATTATCTCTTCATACTTCGTGTTGTATTTTCCTTTTATAATTCTTGGTTTCTTTTTTCTGCGTGTGTGTTAAATAATACTGAGTAATGCTACTTTTAGTAGAGTACTTGTTTACTTCTTCCTCCATTTCTTAGTTTCTTTATTTCTCTCTTTCATGTCCTCCTCTTTCATAATATGTTCTTCCCATGTATCCACCATATTTTATTTTTTGCGCCTTTGTCTCCTTATTTTTGCATTTCTAGTGTTTCCTTCTCCAACTCTAGTGCCAATTTCAACTGCCTTATTAACATTTCTGCAGTTTCTCTCACTTTCTACATCCACAACCTCCGCTGCATATGTCCAGACACAGTTTTCACTATTCTCTCAAATATTTACCTTCTTTTCTCTAAGCTTTTAAGTACCAATTTCTACTATACCCCATACTTATCTTATTATTTTATTTCCTTCCTGCTGTAATTTTTAATCTGTTATCAATCCTTATTGTCGTGGGCTAATTTTTCCTTTTTTGTGTTTGATTCTATAATCCTAGTCCCCACTTCCAATACTTTTTCTTCAAAATCTTCAGTTTCTTCCGCTCTCTGTATTCAACACCTCCGCTCCATACATCAACACTGTAACGGTCACTGTGAGTTAGGCAACACCCAATGCACGGAGTCGAGGTGTAAACGCGACATTTCTCCGTATTCGCTCCTTAACGAAAATTTTGGGGATTTAATTCCCAGAATTCAACTTCCGCGTTGTCCTAATTGGCCAATACATTTTCGGTTTCTTCAATTTCCGCCTTGTAACAACTACCATCACGTCGTGTTACGTGAAATTCAAATTTGCCTTCATCTGAGTGCTTAATCGTAATTCCGTCAAATTTTCTAGTGGTATGTATAGCCCTGCAAACTTTCAATGTATAGCGGTATATTTTTAGCTGGGGAAAGGATTGATTACTCGATTTTCCGAAGTTTATCTTAGGACGGATGCGTGTACTAATTTCTTCTAATGGTCGCTCGATTGCATTCAGGTACGACAAATATTCTTCATGGCTTCCTCAACGTTACACCGTGCATAATTTTCAGATAAGGCGAGTACTCCGGGATTAAAATTACTCGGCTTTAAAGGTTCTTTTGGCCTAAACAAAACCAATTACCTGGCTGATTAAATTCATCGTGGGATCTCTTTCTACCTGTTATTGTCTTGTCGCTGCGTGTGTCGCATACTTGGGGTTCGCTGTTAAGATTGCTGAAGTACGGGACATCCTACCGAAATTAGGGGTCGCCGCAGCTGGCACCGACACCACATATCTGTATCTCCTCCTGTGTGTCAACATCGTAAACCTCTATCTACAACATAAGGTCAGATCTTTCTAGTTATACTTCTACGCTGAAAACAAACCATCTCCGGGACGTCACACTGCTACCGAAAACGTCTCAAGCGTAACACCTAAATAAGTACAACTTGTCTTGGCACCTTAAGTGCAGTTAAATCTTTGGAACTCGAAACGTATTTGTTCACGTATTTATAATTTTTTTCTGTTAATTCACTACAATATAATTAATTAACTTGTTGTGGCGCATATACTTGCCCAATCTGTACACGAATGTGTACCGTAAAGGCGCGAACTTGCTTCATTTACCCACCATTGCTTGGGGATCTTTAGAGTAGAAGTGTAATACCACGGAAGAGCGCTCTTTTGGGGAAACACCTAAATCTCCGATACTTTTTAACGCTAAATATTGCAACTGCGAACACTAAATACACCTTCGTATTGTACGGGTGGGGTCACGTCGCCATCTTGTTAGATTATATAACGCCAGTGGCGTACCACATAAATTAATAACTTGCTATTAATTATATATTGTTTCCTTCTTTTGTGTACGAATATATATATGGGTACGAACGAATACGCTTCGTAGAATTAACTTAAATTGTAAGGGATATATTTAAATTGTGCCCTGTTCCTTTTTTTTATGGTGTGTTATTAAATATAACGTTTTGTAGGTTACTTGTGTCTCTCTCTCTTTATTGTATTTATTGCTCCTTTAATTTGTTACGGTTGATTGTTGCGTCTGTTTCTTTAGTTCGGAAGCAGGTTTGTATCCACGCATTAGGACTATGGCGCCCTCGGTTTAATTCAAGACAGTTCTGAAGAAGCGGTGGATCCTTTTTCTCACCCACGCCCTACTCTTCGGCTGCCGGCAAAACTTATCTTTCTTCAATTAACCGTAGCAAGAAATTGGCTCCCAACTTCGGGGCTCGATTTTCTTCTCGTTTCTTTCTTTTTGTGAAATCGGATTATCAGTCAAGGTTGCTCGAGTATTTTTCTTTACTTGTCGTTCGATTCTCTTTGGAAATTTTTATTTTCTCTCTCTCTCTAGTACTTAGTGCTATTGCTTGCTTTCCTTATTACTATCAGTTTGATCAGTAATAGGACATTTACTTAAAATTGTTTTATTATTCTAGGGTTAGTATTTTAATACTGTTTTCTCTTTCTTACTTGTTGTTGTGGGTTCGAGTTTATTCTTTTTTGTATTGGAAGCTAGGAGATTTTATTTAAAATGCCGAAAGTGTGGAAATTCGAGGTCAATCGCCTTAAACAACACGAACTGCGATACGAGTTAGCTTCTAGGGGACTTAGTGCTGACGTTTCGGTGGAGGGTCTTCGGAAACTGGTCCGTAGTGCTCTTCAGCTGGAAGCGGAAAAATCTTTATCCGAAATTAAATACAGCATCGAGTATGAAACCGATGTAACTGCGGTAAATGTCTCTTTAGGGGAGCTTCGTACGTTCGTTGATAATTTCACTGGTGACAGCACAACTTCGGAATTTCTTCGTTTTTCTACTCTTTGGACTCATACTATTCGCAGGTGCAAGCTGATGGTTGCCACCTCGACAGAACAAGCTGCCAATAGGAATTCTCTTCTACTTTCTCTTACCGATCTTCATAACACTATTGATTCTATGATCAAGAAGCATCGGCATACTACTTTTGGGTTCAGTCAAGCTGTTACTTCTAGTCCTAAATTAACGGTTACTGAGGACGAAGGTGAACCTGACCAACTATCATCGGAGTCTGATGTCGAACCAGAACCAACACCTGTTGCCTCTTGTAGTGCTTCCTACTTTTCTAAATCTGTTGCTACAGCGAAACTAAACTTAACTTTTTCTGGGGATGGTAAAACATCTCTTTCTGAATTTCTTACTCGCTTGGAGGAATTAAGCACGGCTAGGGGAATTTCTCTGACGCAATTGTTTCATGGTGCTCCAGAACTCTTAACTGGAAAAGCTCTTCTTCTCTTCAGGGCTCATCGACAATCGCTGTCTTCGTGGAAGGATGTGGTGCGTTTACTACAATCGGAGTTTCTTCCGGTGGATTACAACGATCGATTGCTGGACGAAATTAAGGCACGAACCATGGGTGCTCATGAGGGGTTTGGGATATACTTGGCTACTATGCAAAGCCTTTTCTCACGGTTGAGTGAACCATTATCGGAACCACAACAGATCCGAATAATCAGGCGCAATCTAACGCCATATTTCCAAACGGCCTTGGCTCTTCATGATGTCTCAACCATCTCGCATCTATTGTCGCTTGGGAAAAAGATTGAGCATAGTCAATTCTTAACCCAATCTTTCAAACCACCACCTACTAGACGCGTGACTTCTTTGCTGGAACCTAACCTAGCTTACGTCGCTCCAGAAACTTCTTCTTTGAATACTTCTTCTTGTTCTTCGGTCTCTTCGACTATTCCTTCTAGGCCTCTCAACTCTTACAGGGGACCTGTACGTTGCTGGAATTGCGGGAATACGGGACATGTTTCTCCTCGTTGTCCAAACCCACAGAACCTTCATTGTTTTGGCTGTGGAAAGGCAGGTGTTACCAAGCCTAAGTGCTCCCAATGTTCGCCGCAGGGAAACGCACGTCAGAACCCTCGGACCGAGTCGTAGGTTCTACTTCTCTCTCAACCTCGGATTCTTCTTTTACTGATCTAGACCACTCTCAACAATTGTTACTTAACTTTATTTTTGCTAGCGTTCGTGGTGATGAACGACCTTTTCTTAACGTATCAGTGCTGGGCATACCTTTTAAAGCCTTACTGGATACAGGATCTTCTAGGACGATACTAGGAAGTATCGGTTGGCATTTGCTTCAGTCCCTTAAGGTGTCCTTAAAAAATCTACTTCGACTTTTTGTAACGTGGCTAATGGTGGACAATGTGCCATTTTGGGTGTTGTTTCTCTTCCGTATACTTTAGAGGGAAAACCAAGGTAATAGAAACCTTAGTGGTTCCTGAGATTTCTCAAGGGTTGATATTGGGGATCGACTTTTGGAAGGCGATGGCCTTCGTACCAGATTTCAGCAAGGGTCATTGGTCCTTTGGTACTGATGCGGTTGGACATGCGGTTCATTCGAGTGCGCTGAACATCAAAGACGACTTATCAAGGTCGCAACAGTCTTCGCTAGAGGCTGCTATCTCTGCCAGCTTTTCTTTACAGCCATCTGGTCTAGGGTGTACCCAGCTCGTTCAACACAGTATCCATACCAAGGCTGAGCCAATTAAACAACGGTACTATCCTCTATCACCAGTACTATCTCGGATTGTCAATGAAGAACTGGACAAGATGCTACAGTTAGGTGTAGTAGAGCCATCCACCAGTCCATGGTCCAGTCCTGTGGTCTTGGTTAGGAAGAAAGACAACTCCTATCGGTTTTGCATTGACTATCGGAAGCTAAATCAGGTCACGGAACGCAACGCTTATCCTCTGCCGTATATCACTTCTATCTTGGATCGCTTACGGGATGCTAGATTTCTCTCGAGTTTGGACATTCGTTCTGCTTATTGGCAAATTCCTTTAACTCCTGAATCCAAACCGCTTACTGCCTTTACTGTTCCTCATCGTGGATTGTTCCAATTTACTAGAATGCCGTTCGGTCTGCATAATTCTCCTGCAACCTTTCAGCGGCTGATCGACCAAATTATCGGTGCAGAGCTGGAACCGTTTTGCTTCGCCTACCTGGACGATATTGTTATCGCGACACCAACTTTCGACGAACATCTTCGAGTACTGGAAAAAGTTCTGAAACGATTATTTGCTGCCGGTTTGACATTAAATCAGGAAAAATGCCATTTCTGTCGTTCGGAGTTGAAATACTTGGGCTACGTTGTGAATAAAAATGGGTTGCTGGTGGATCCAGAAAAGGTGACTGCCATACTTAACATTCCTATACCGACCACGGTCACCGAAGTGCGACGCGTGATTGGCATGGCTAGCTGGTATCGCCGTTTCATACCGAACTTCGCTTCTCTTACTTCTCCTTTATCTGCTCTTACTCGGAAAAATGCTTTGTTTGTGTGGACACCGGAATGTCAATCTGCTTTCGTTTCTCTTAAAGAACACTTAGTTTCTGCTCCTATCCTGACTTGTCCTAATTTTTCTCTGCCATTTGTTGTTCAAACTGACGCTTCGGACTTTGGCGTGGGTGCTGTCCTTAGTCAGGAATCGCCTGAGGGGAAAAGGTTATCAGTTACATCAGTCGCTCCTTAACTAAAGCGGAGAGGCGCTATAGTACTACGGAAAAAGAATGTATTGCAGTCTTATTCGCCATTCTTAAGTTCAGACCGTATATTGAGGGCTCTCACTTCACCATCATTACTGACCATCACTCGCTGGTATGGCTTAACCGTTTGCAGAGTCCGTCTGGTCGTCTTGCTCGTTGGTCCTTACAACTCCAAGAGTATGACTTCACCATCAGACATAGGAAAGGCAAAGACCACGTTGTGCCAGATGCGTTATCTCGTGCTGTTCCTGCTGTTGGTGATGAAGCTGAAACCACCTCTCCTCATCTTGATTCCTTAGCTGTTCCTTCTTCTCTTGGTCTTGACTTACCTACTACAAATAAATGGTATAATAACTTACTGAATCGTGTACTCACAACACCTCACAAGTTGCCTCATTGGTCTGTCGATAATAACATCTTATATCGCAGAGTGACTAGTTCTTTACCACTTCTATGGTGGATCCGAATGATGAATGGAAGTTAGTCGTTCCGGCTGAACAAAGGAGACGCATCATTCAGGAGAACCATGATCCTCCAGTTGTTGGCCATGGTGGAGTAACTAAGACAACCGCAAGAATTCTGCAACATTATTACTGGCCTCGATTACGTGCAGACGTGGCTCGCTATATCCGCCGTTGTTCTACTTGCTCTTCCAATAAGGTATCTCAAGCAGCTCCTCCTGGAATGTTTGCTCCTCGTGCTCGTCCTACGGGACCGTGGCAAACTTTATGTTGCGATATTGTTGGGCCGCTTCCTCGTTCTTCTAAAGGCAATTGTTACGTGTTTGTGGTTGCCGATTGTTTCTCTAAATTTGCCCTTTTCTTTGCTATGCGTGTTGCTACTGCTGCTGCGGTTACTAAAATCCTGGAAGAACAGGTGTTTTTACTATTTGGAGTGCCGCAGTACCTTATTTCTGACAACGGAGTACAGTTCCGCAGTCGTGAATTCACTCAAATGTGTGAGAACTATCATTGCACCATCCTATATACTGCCAAATACCATCCGCAAGCAAATCCGGCTGAACGGATAAATCGCGTTCTTAAGACCATGATAGCGTCTTATGTTAAGGACAACCAGCGGAAATGGGATGTGAAGCTCCCTCACATTGGATGTGCAGTTCGTTCGGCGAAACACGAAGTGACTGGATGTACCCCGTACTTTGCTCTATTTGGTCGTGAACATGTCATCTCTGGCAATCTCTTCAATAAATCACGTCTTGAACCAACTGACTCAGAACCTGATCATAATGTGTCTACTCGACGTTACGCGGCTATCCAGGAATATATACTTCAACGCCTTCGGAAAGCCTATGAAACTACCCGAAATAGGTATAACTTACGCCGCCGACATGTCAAGTATAACGTGGGTGATCTGGTGTGGCGTCGTAACTTCCAACTATCCGACGCTTCGAAGCATTTCAATGCGAAACTCGCACCTAAATTCTTAGGCCCGTTCACGGTGAAAACTGTCGTGTCTCCCTGGACGTATGAACTAGCTGATTCTTTAGGAAAGTCACTAGGTACGTGGCACGTGAAAGACCTTAAGCCAGAACCTCTCTCGAATTCGGAAGAGGCTAATGCTGAACTTGCTGTGCTGGAGCCTAATTGTTTAGATCACTCTTTACTTTATCCTAGACGGAAAAAGCGTCGTAAACTTGCTTGTACTGCCAGCTAGAAGACACGGTTCATGACTGGATTTCTACTTGGACACGACTTATTTTACTTGACTATTTACTTTTGCTGATTTTATCATATCTGTATTATTTTTTTCCACGGGTTTCTAACGAATTTGCTCGGACTATCTTCTTTCTAGTAAGGAGAAGTTCGTATTTTCTCTTATATTGTTGCTGAATAAATTTCTTTTATTTCTGCCTTACTGTAGGTTGGTTATTAATGAGATTATCGATGGTTTCTGGCTCTATTAGCTACACGACATTATGATCGATTTACATCGAAATCTCTGATTTATTTGGTGCTCTCCCGTATATCTTTATTTTCTTTCTGCGAGAACTGTATATACGTAGATACAGGTTCTTTTGTTTTTGGTTTGAGAAGCTTTATTTTTTTGGGGATGCCTGTTGACTTGAGTTCAAGTTGAGCGTGCTCCTGCTCTTGTTGACAATGCATCAAGATTGTTGGGTTTTCTTTTTCTTTTTCTGGGAGATACCAAACCGCTTCGGCGAGCTTAATGATATACTGACTCAGTTCTAATTGAGTTAGCTCATAGTTATATTTAATTTTTTTTTCTGGAACCATAATGGTTCACATTCGTTAGAATTCCATGTGATATGGGTAGGTTGGTTGGGCACGTAGGGATTGGACCTTCTCAGGTAAATAATACCAAAATTTGACCTTGAATTGGATTTCGAGCTTCGAGACTTAGTTTCATGAGTTCACGTAGTTGTGGGAGTACCGTGATTTCCCGATCCCGTGACGGATTGAACGCCCTCTCCTATATGGCTCGTTGGTGTACGTCTTCGCCAGTTTGGCAATCCTTTTCAAAGCCGAATTCAGACACCTGAATGTGTCTTGTCTTGTGTGAACGTCGTTTTTGTTGCTCTCTGTCCTCTCGAGGAGGGATAGAGTATTTCCCTTTTTCCTTGCCTTTGCTATCTTACCTTAAACCTTTCCTAGGGTACCTTATTTTGGGGTAATTCAGGGTGGTATTGTTTTAATTTGGGTTGGGGTTTCTTTGGTTTTTAGGGCTCTGTCCTGGACGCTTGTCCAAACTTCAAACTTTACTATAATAATATTTTCTGTTGACTGGGTTTAGTAAGGTTGGTTGAGATACTGTTGGATGACCCACGTTTTCTTTACCTTGCTTCTCGGAAATCGCTAATTGCGAGTTTTTGTGGGCGTTCAATCTCTTGGTGTTATCCTTTTCTTTTCTTGGTCGTTGCTTGACTTTGTTGCTGGATACACCAAACGCTTCATGCGAGTTTTGAACAGATTTCATCAGATCAGCTACTCTTAGTTCAACAAACCGTCTATCTCTTAGGGGTTGGGTTTCATTAGGTTTTTATATGTGTGGGGTGGGTATCTTTGGTTATATGTCGCTCATGTTGGAGATTCCTTTTTTTTTTTTGCTGAACACCTACGGATGTTAATTTTCTGGATTATGTATGGTGCAGCGGATTATGTTTATCCTTCTGCGCGGGCTTGAAGTTTTGTGTGGGGGAATTTGTAACGGTCACTGTGAGTTAGGCAACACCCAATGCACGGAGTCGAGGTGTAAACGCGACATTTCTCCGTGTTCGCTCCTTAACGAAAATTTTTGGGGATTTAATTCCCAGAATTCAACTTCCGCGTTGTCCTAATTGGCCAATACATTTTCGGTTTCTTCAATTTCCGCCTTGTAACAACCACCATCACGTCGTGTTACGTGAAATTCAAATTTGCCTTCATCTGAGTGCTTAATCGTAATTCCGTCAAATTTTCGGGTATATAGGTCCCTGCAAACTTTCAATGTATAGCGGTATATTTTTAGCTGGGGAAAGGATTGATTACTCGATTTTCCGAAGTTTATCTTAGGACGGATGCGTGTACTAATTTCTTCTAATGGTCGCTCGATTGCATTCAGGTACGACAAATATTCTTCATGGCTTCCTCAACGTTACACCGTGCATAATTTTCAGATAAGGCGAGTACTCCGGGATTAAAATTACTCGGCTTTAAAGGTTCTTTTGGCCTAAACAAAACCAATTACCTGGCTGATTAAATTCATCGTGGGATCTCTTTCTACCTGTTATTGTCTTGTCGCTGCGTGTGTCGCATACTTGGGGTTCGCTGTTAAAATTGCTGAAGTACGGGACATCCTACCGAAATTAGGGGTCGCCGCAGCCGGCACCGACACCACATATCTGTATCTCCTCCTGTGTGTCAACATCGTAAACCTCTATCTACAACATAAGGTCAGATCTTTCTAGTTATACTTCTACGCTGAAAACAAACCATCTCCGGGACGTCACACTGCTACCGAAAACGTCTCAAGCGTAACACCTAAATAAGTACAACTTGTCTTGGCACCTTAAGTGCAGTTAAATCTTTGGAACTCGAAACGTATTTGTTCACGTATTTATAATTTTTTTCTGTTAATTCACTACAATATAATTAATTAACTTGTTGTGGCGCATATATTGGCCCAATCTATACACGAATGTGTACCGTAAAGGCGCGAACTTGCTTCATTTACCCACCATTGCTTGGGGATCTTTAGAGTAGAAGTGTAATACCACGGAAGAGCGCTCTTTTGGGGAAACACCTAAATCTCCGATACTTTTTTTATGCTAAATATTGCAACTGCGAACACTAAATACACCTTCGTATTGTACGGGTGGGGTCACGTCGCCATCTTGTTAGATTATATAACGCCAGTGGCGTACCACATAAATTAATAACTTGCTATTAATTATATATTGTTTCCTTCTTTTGTGTACGAATATATATATGGGTACGAACGAATACGCTTCGTAGAATTAACTTAAATTGTAAAGGGATATATTTAAATTGTGCCCTGTTCCTTTTTTTATGGTGTGTTATTAAATATAACGTTTTGTAGGTTACTTGTGTCTCTCTCTCTTTATTGTATTTATTGCTCCTTTAATTTGTTACGGTTGATTGTTGCGTCTGTTTCTTTAGTTCGGAAGCAGGTTTGTATCCACGCATTAGGACTATGGCGCCCTCGGTTTAATTCAAGACAGTTCTGAAGAAGCGGTGGATCCTTTTCTCACCCACGCCCTACTCTTCGGCTGCCGGCAAAACTTACTTTTCTTCAATTAACCGTAGC
>JALBCR010000683.1:0-192500 GCA_030710515.1 Abscondita cerata
CATCAATTATTGCTTCGTTCAGTTACGTATTGCTAAAGTAATTTACGATTAAAAGAATTGTAATAAACTACAGGGTGTTCAAACTCTCCTGACGAAGACGGAGATTCCTCAGATAATTTTAAGACAATTTAACCCAATTCACCTAGTCCGAAAATGCTTCTAAAGGGAGCTAGAGCTCTTTGAAGATGGCGCCTTTGTAAATAGTTTTTTTAAATACCCCAGAACGCTTCTACTTAGAAAAGCAAAACTGGCATGTTTGTTTAACTTTCGAGATGAATCGATTCTATCAATTGCGAATTTCTAGTACCGGTCATAGGCGTCCGTTTTGGGTAGGTCAACGGTTATTTTAACGCACAACTTTTTGTCTTTAACTTTTAAGGATTTGTGACACTAGATTATTAAATTTTCAGGTATTCTAGTACTAAAAAGTACTCTTACTTTAAGTCATTAGGATACACCGTTTTCTAGAAAAAATGGGTTTGAAAATTTTTGTTTTTTGTCATTAAAGTTAAATTTATATTTTTTGCACTAGTTGGCTCTAAACTACCAACAAAAGTAAAACCTACGTTTTCATTGTCAAATTGTTGTCAGTTTGCAGAAATTTATCTTTTAATTTTTACTTTACCAGGCGCCATCTTCAAAAGAGCTCTAGCTCCCTTAGAAACCATTTTCGGACTAGGTAAATTGTATTAAAATTATCTGAGGAATCTCCGGTCTTCGTTTGTCAGGAGAGTTTTTGGACACCCTGTATATTCAAAATATTAATTGCAATAAATCAATATCTAAGTAGATATTAGGGTGGCCGTTAATATGGACATGTTCAAATCGAATTCATTTTAACCCCTCATTCGATAGGAAAAAAAATGGTAAAAATTTTAAGTTGTCAATATGTCTTTTATCTCAATAAGAACGCGTGCCTCTGGTGGTTTACATTTCCCCATTGATTAACCATTGGTTTTTTCTACTTTGTCCTTACTTAATGTTTTCGGCACATAGTAGGTAGCTAAAAATTCCAAAAACCGTATAAATCTCTCATACAGATACGCAAGTAACTAAAAAAAATTAAGGCCTGTTGGATTGCGCAGAATTGCTGTATATTCTGGTCTGAACAGGGTCCAAAATGACAAAACAACGACAAAATGTCATTTAACAGGTTTCAATCGCTTTGGTTGCATTTTTAGATTATTTAGAATTTTTCAAATCTACATCGTGTTGTCGATCAAGTAGGGCTCCGTATTATCGGGCGTCGGTATAATTCCGCTTATCAATTGGGTCTGCTCAAAGCCAGATCTAGCCTCAAAATTGACAAGAACCAGTAGTGAAATGTGTGCAAAATTCTTGTAATTGACATAAAACCATTAAGTTCACCATTATTGTTTTAGACGGGCATTATCATGAACGAATCATCAATCTGCCTATGTTACAACAAAACATTTTTTTGATTGGTTTGACGTCGATACTCAAATTTATGGGAATAAACTCCCTCCAAATTACAAGCTTTGAAGGTTTTGTATTTCAATCTCCGTTCACTACATTTGAGCTTACGGGAGTCTACTATTCTTGTTGCCAAAGATTTTTTGGGATAAAGCTCGTCTGCCTACTAAAACGCTTTATCAGGCGCTGATGTGGTTGAAGGTCTCTACGAAAAATGGAGAAAATTACAAAGAAATGCAGGCAAAGCATCAAATATTCTAAAAGAAGAAGAATTTACATCTGAATTGCAAAATTTATTAGATGTTTCATTGGGAGACATACTAGAACACATCGGTGAAGAGCAGAAAGAGTTTTTGTCCAATCAGAAGAAACCTGGTCGCGTTGGTTATATTGCCAATTTTCAATCCCATCACGATATTAAAAAAAAACACAAGCCAAAAAAGAAACGATTTTAAAACGACGATTACAAAAAATGAAGAGAAAAAAGATCGATTGAGTAAGTACCTCATAAAAACACCGATCAATGCTTCAAATGTGGTCAAAATATTAAAAAAAAAATGTAATATCAAAACATTAAGGTTACGCAATTTTTTTTAAGGTCAAACCGTGGAGTGGAAGTCCAGTGATGAAGGAACACCTCGAATTTTAAGCCAAAAAAGTATTGGGACCTATTCCAATATTTCAACGGAAGATTTTCAGAACGACTTTCCTGACCTTGCGCCAAACGGAGATGGTTTCGAAGAAGACATAGAACTGTGAGCGTAATAAATGAGAAAGTAGCTACCGTTTTGGATCAATGTCAATTGAGTGACCGAAAATCTGTACATTTAATTATTGCTATTGCTCAATCTCTAGGACAGGATGTAAATTCTTTAGTTGTTAACAGAACTTTCGATTCACAATTACCGGGAGAAATTGCGTGAATGTAAAGCACAGAATATTAAAAACATGTTTAAAGATGCCGAGTTGAAGGCCACAGTTTTACATTGGGATGGAAAATTGCTGCAGAATTTGGTGAAGAGAGAAATATTGGATAGGTTACAAGTAGTTATCATCGATGGGAGTGAAGAACAAATGTTAGGAATACCAGAATGGAGTCGGGATTGGGAGCAGCCCAAGTGGATGCTATCAACAAAGTTCTAGAGCTATGCGACAAGATAAAAGGCCTTTTGCTGTAATACCACCGAAGTAATTTAATGGAGAAGAGGTTAGAAAAGAAACTGCTATGGCTTTCTTGTCGCCATCATGTTTTCGAGTTGGTCTTAAGATGTGTATTCGAGTGCAAAATGCCGCCAACAAGCGGTCCCAGAATGCCTTTGTTTAAAAGGTTCAAGGAGGTCTGGTCACATTTAAACCTAACCGCATTTACCATTGGTTTTGAGAATGAAAAGGTGCAAAAAGTCTTGGAAGATCGTGCAGAAGACATTAATTTTTTCATCAAGGAGACAATCGTACGCGCTCAGCCCCGTAAAGATTATAGATAACTTCTTGAACTGAGTCAAGTATTTCTGGGGTTTGTTCCAGCCCGTGGCATAAATTGCGTCACTCTGGAGCTGATCACCACGCTCGTTGGATGAGCAAAGCGATTTATTTTTTGAAAATATATTTATTATAAAAATAATAATATATTTATTTAGAGAGCAATTCAAACTAACTTCCAAAGACAAAACGGCACTGGCTGACGTATGCATTTTCATTTTGGAGATATACTTGGAAGGATGGTTCACTGTTCCTTTAGCCGTGAGAGCTCCCTTATCATGATTTAGAATTTGTGAAGAAGCTCCATGAGTTTGCATCGATTGATCGCGTAATTTCCAAGGTGACACTAAAAAATTTTTTAAGTCATTTATGGTACTTGAGCCCAGAAGCAGCAGCTATGGCATTTTTTGATGACACACTATCAGATGAGATAAAAAGAAGGATGGTTTTGGAGTTGAATGCTGATGTAGATCAAATCGACGACAGCTGCCCCAAACGATTTTTTTGAACGATTTGAAAATACGACAAGTTTTTTGTTGAATCGTCACGGTGAAATCAGGATGAGAATTTTTGACACGGTCTGAATATAATAAGAAAATTAAATGTCGTTAATGATTGTGCGGAGAGAGAGTGTGTGTTTATTGAAAAAATATAATAATATTCTGAGGAATAAAGACCAGAAGCAATTCATACTGCAAATTGTTAGTGAATATCGGAAAAATCTACTGCTATGAAACAATTTGTATAAAAATCTGGTAGTTTTTGAAATGAAAGTTTCAAAAGTTTGTAGAATTTGGTAAATTTCAAAATTATTAAAATTTCCAAAATGAGAAAATTTTTGAATTTTCAACATTCCAAATTTAGTAAAATTTTAAAAAGTTCAGTCCTTAGTAGAGTCATCCTTTGAATTGGACTTGGATTTGAAAACTACTGCGCATAACAAGTGAAATCCATACAATATTGTATTCATATTAAACTTCAGACAACATTGTAGTAAATAATAAAAAAAATGCAAACAAAGCCATTGAAACCTGTAAAATTACGATTTGTTGATGTTTTGTCATTTTCAACCCTATTGAGACCAGAATATACAGAACAATTCTACCCTCAAATGAGGGGTAAAATGCATTCGGTTTAAACATGTTAAAATTAACAGCTACCCTAGTAGATATAGCAATAAAAATAAAATTAAATAATATATCAAAATTAATAGTAGATTACCCCGGGTTGAATATTAAATTTTTAAAAATTTATTTTAATTTAATGTGATAATATTCATTTTTATTTATTTTAAGAAAAAAAAAAACACCAACAACAAAAACAAATTAATTTTTATTTCTAATACAACACAAAAACCGTATTAATTGTATGAAAACTTTATTTTGGTGGTTTTTTTAAGGATTCAGCATCCAGTGGGATATCTTTTAAGGACCAACAGTAGTCCAGCCATCATTTGGGTATCCCAACGCTCTTGATATCTTTCTTTAATATATTTGAGTGTACTAGGTGAAAACGTTTACCGTGTTTTTCATTCACGTTTTGACAATATTTTTATAATCAGAGGGTCCTTTTTGTTTCCCAGGAAGTTGTCTAACACATTTTTAAAAAAATTTTACGTTTTTCATTTCATTCAATGTAGAATTGAAGCCTAGTCTCATAAGTTTTTCGATCTCGGGCACAATGACATTCTTTAACTTTTTGGTTTAGATAGAGGTTGGAAATATGTTTGCATATATTCTTGAAACAATCATTTTTTTCTGCCCAGTGCTTTAACAAGAATTGTTTCATAAGCCCAGTTTAAAAATGTAGTGGGGTAAGAAAAATATTTTTGGAATCTACCAAATTTATGTCTTTGATGTTTTTTCGAGGTCAGGAATCAATTTTTCCTCTCTCTTAGGTCACTTCCTTTTAGACCAATGACTTTCTGGTGCTGGCATGAGAAAGCAAAAATTTTTTAATATTTACTTTGTTGTTTAAGTAACATACTCAAAACTTTGCTCAAAATTCAAAGTCACCACAAAACATAACTAAAGATGCTTTTCGTATTTAAATTTTGTTCCAGCATGGCCACATTTTTATATGTTTCCTTTATATGGACGGAATGTACAACAGACCCGAAGCATAAATATTTCCATTAAGACTTCTTTTAGTTGAAGTGATAAACAATCTCAATTCTGTTTTCTTATATGCAACGCCAAGATTCTATTTGCCATCTATCTCTTTCTAGTGCATCCTTTTCTTTTACTTACTGGATCCTCATAGCTTTTCTTATATCTTCATTTCAAGATCTTCTTAGTCTTTTTATTTTTCCTTTTGATTTCCATTGCCATATTATTAAGTAGTCATCTTCTTTTCTCTATTTGAATAAAGATGTATTCTCAAACCATTTAAGCTTTTTTTGCTCTATTACGTCAACTAGTAGTGTCATCATTAGTCATCTTATTGCCGGTATTCTTCACATGCTCTATTTGTGATATTCTGGTGCTTCTTTTCAAATAGTCCATTTCCACAGCTGCAAAATTTTCTTTTGCATTTTGTTATTAAAATCCATACTTTGGTGCCTTAACACATTACTGATTCCACAATTGTTTTCCTATGTGTTTCTTAACTGTGCATTGATACACCAAATTCCATTTAAACATCTAATTATTTTTCGGCCAAGTTCCATTATGTTTTCATTTCCGTTCTGCCTAACCACTATCATTTGAAAACATCACTCTTAAATACTTTGTTGTACTTGTTTAATGTGCTTATTTTTAATGGGTTTCTTATCCTTTCCTTATTTTTTCTCTATTAGTTGTTGTAAAATAAAAATATTTTCCGTACATAATAGTCCCTTTGTGAACCCACTTTGTTTTCTTCACTTATTTTTATTTTGTGGTATTTGTTATAGCGTATTTTTAATTATTTTCCCAAATGTTTTACTCATCGTGGTAATTACACTGAGTCCTCTGCAGTTTTATTATTTTCTTAGAGCCTTTCTTGTGCACCGATATTATATATGATATTTTTTATTGTGTAGGAATAGTGAATTGTTGTATACATTTATTCATCAATTTTTGATTTATTTTATTTCTCGTAATTTATCAACTCCGCTGGCACACCTCCTAGCCCTGTTGCTCTCCCATTTTTAGGAACCTTATGTCCTACTTCGGTTTGGTTAATTTTCAAAGAGAGTCCTGTTCCTGTCATTTTGTTTTCTTCTTTGATCCAATTTACTTTACTATTGTTACAGATCTTTTTCAAATTCTTTAAAATTCTCCAGACTTTCGTAGATTAAACTCCACCTATCCATATTCTATTCTATTTCCATACATTTCTTTTTCCACGATATGTTTCTTTTCTTCTCTTATTTTCGTTTTTACAATTCTTTGTAGCTGTTTATACTGTGTATAATTATCTGTTGGTCTAGTATTCTACTATTAATTATAGGCTTGTCTCTTTTCTTTCACTGCGGTTTCTATTTTATTTGTCCACCGTATTTGGTCTGATCTTGTTTTTTCTTTCCCTGTCCTAGGCTTTGTACGCTGCTTGATGTATTAGTCCATTATCTGTTCATACTCTTCTTTAATATTTTCCTTCTCACATGTGGCTTTAGTATTTTTCTAGTCTTTGTTCATATAAATGTCTTATCCTATCATACTGTAATAGATGTATTTTATATTGTGGTGTATCTTTTGGTTGTTGTGATTGATTATTTATTTGTATTTGTTTTCTTTTCCCACGTATGATAGTGTTGGTAATATAATTTTGCTTTTACCAAGAAATCCTTCTTGTTTAAAATATGGGAGAAATTCTACTTTACAATTTCAATACCTGGAGAACTGCGTTCTAGAAACCATTAAATTTTGGCACAAAGTCTGGAGCTATGCAATTTGGTGGACTTTTTTGGAAGCCGTAGATCTCAAACCAGTCCTTGTTTTCTGCATGTGTAAGAGTTTTGGCATTGAACTTTTGGGGTATGTAGGAACTACTACTGCTACAAAAATTACCAGCTTGTATTTCAACATAACATCTAGAAGCACGTGATTCAATAAATCAGATCGATTAATGGGTGAAATAGTTTAATTAAACCCAACAATTTTTGTGGCAACAGTCTTCATCATGGTTTTTGGTTTCTACCAATTCATTGGAGTCACAAAAATATTTCCTACTATTTACTTTCTTAAAACCTATTTGAAATCACGATTCACTTCCATGTTTGAGTGACATCTCAACTATGCAGTATAAGCTTCTATACCAAAAGCACACTTTAAAGCAGTTTTTTGTGGCAAGCCTTCCACAAATGCAACAAAATAAATTAAATTATTTTTTACACGATTTGCCCGTACATTTCAAATTTTTTAAATGGTTAGGAAACTTTAAAATCTTAAATAACAGCAAACTTAATAATTGATATTTGACGTAACAGAAATAAAATAATGTCATTATGACTTTCAACGCTAACTATGATTGCTAAATTTTTCAAAAATACCCAAACAACAACCCATACTGAACGGTGTTATTTTTCGCTAGGTCAACGCCTCGTTAGCAAACTCTTAAAGTAAACAATTATATCGTTTAACTTTAAATAAAATAAACTTTTTTATCAACCGTTTATTGTTGATGTTTTAGCGTTTTCTCTAATTTTTAAATTCTAGGGGTGTTATAGTAACTTTTTATTATCGACGAGTCAGGTTGGTATTTTAATTTTACTATCATTTTTTTAATAATATGACACAGTTGCAATCTAAACAGTTCTGAAGACACAAACCAGTTGAGCTTGAAAGATTTAGGGCGAGGCGTTAGCTGAGTCAGCAAATTAATCGATACAATTAAATTTTTTAACCTCAAGGAAAATATATCAGTTTTTTAAGCATTTATTACTCGTTTTCATGTGTTATTCTCAAATTTTCCAGAAATTACCGAGTTTTTATTCTTGACAAATCAGGTTGCCACTTTCTGTCGCTTTTTATAATAATATGACACAACCGAGGTACCAACCTAAATAGTTGTGAAAACATACGAACTATTGCTTTTAAAGGTTTAGCCAGGAAAAAGCTTTTTAGCGTCTGCCAGTTGTTCACTAATTCGCAAGAACGATAAAATTATGTCAATTCTTCTAAAATAGTACGCGCTTTTTTCAGTTCTTAATAAATAGATAACTATCGATTAAATTGCTTAATGCGAATGCATGTACGTCATCGTTAACAGGTTTATAATTCGCTTGAGATTTTAGCGCTTTAAAGTGAAAAATCAAGCAATTAAAGTTTCTTTAATTATCAACGGTATATAGTCATAGGTTGAGTTGGACGTTGTACCTAGTGGATTCAAGTTTTTAGTTAGATTTAATGCAAGTAAAAGTGTTGTATAAGAATTCAACATTCTTCGCAATAATTCACAGCAGTAAATATAATTCTAAACAAATTAAATGATGGATGAATTAACCTTTAAAAGACTTTTAAATGAATTTAAACTTGAAATTAAATCAGACATTGAACAAATTATACACAAAGAAGTTTCAAATCTTAATATTCATGCAGTGCTTGAAGAATAAAAACAACAAATTGATGATCTCAAAAACAAAATTTAGAACTATTGGAGCTTAATAAAAGCAACAAAAAGGTTAGAATATATTCAGAGAAATAACTTAATTTTCTATGGCATAAAGGTCAGTAATGAAACAATGGAGGAATTAGAAAACAACATCATAGACCTGTGTATGAAACATTTTAAACGTGGAAATAAATAAATCAGATTTAAATTATGTTTAAAGATTAGAAGATATTAAAATAAAATCGACCAATAATTGTTGTCAATTTTATCTAACATAAAAAAAACATCAAATTTTATCTAACTTTAAAAGCTAAAAGGAACCGCCATATTTATATCCGAGGACATGGACAAAAATAGTCGAGAAATTTACAAAATCGTAAACAAAGTAAGTTAAGAAAAATGGATTGATTGTAAATGGGACATTTGTTAGTCACAAGGATGTAATAAAAAATATGGTGGTGGAGAAGATGTTAACAAACATACTACAACTTGGGAGGAAGGTGAAACAGAAATCGAGAATGCGCAGAAAAAAAAAAATGGAGAAGAGGAGAAAACAACCGAGCGGAAAAATTCAGAATTTTTTTCGACCCTAATTTAGTTCGTTACCATCAATCTCAAAGTCAACCTAAAGAAGTAAGTAATTTTTCAGATGGTTTGAGGTAGTAGCGTATGTTTAGAATTTGTCTACAAACATTCAACATATTCTTTTGTTTCGAAACATTTCTTATAGAAAACACCTTCTTTTTAAGTTTCAAAAACTATTTTGTAATTTTGAAGTGAAATGGACTCCGGCAAACAAAGTAAATATTTTTGGCAGAGCTAGTGGTGGGACAATAATAGGTATAAGAAAATCCCATAAAGGTGCCTGTAAGTTTGTAAATATTAATAATTTTTATATAATTGAAGTTTATCATACTTGGCCAAATTTTTTATAGTACCAGTTTACTTAAACTGTAACAATTTTGCATACGTTAGTTTTAGACAATAGTAATAAAATTTTTGTTAATGGGGAATTTTAATGAAAGAGTTGGCGAATTACAAGAAATTTCAAAACACTCAGTATCACGCTTAAATTTAAAAGAATGTAGAATTCGAAAGATAAGACGTCAAATAGTAACAGCAATAAATTACTGAAATTTTTTGAAGATTACAATTTAGTTTTACTCAATGGTCGTACTAATGATGACCCAAATGGAGAAATTACCTTTGTAGGAAGTAGGGGTACATCCGTAATTGATTTATGTGCAGCATCATTTGAAACTACCCTTAATACTAAATTTCAAAGTGCATTCACAAATTTTTTCTGATCATTTCCCCGTAAGCGTTAGATTTAGTTTAGAATCCAAAACCGAGAGAAAAGCGTTGAACTTTTACCGAAACTAAAGTGGAATTCAAATAAATTTCAATTGTATCGATATGATTGATAAAAACATAGAGAGAATATAA
Organism: Abscondita cerata; assembly: GCA_030710515.1. Lineage (NCBI taxonomy): Eukaryota > Metazoa > Arthropoda > Insecta > Coleoptera > Lampyridae > Abscondita > Abscondita cerata. The sequence continues at coordinate 9,895 of JALBCR010000683.1, forward strand.
GGTCATTCCTACCTACGATTTGTTATTTTTGACTGCGCGGAAGTGTATAAAGTTAAAAAAAAAGAAAAGCGTTTTTACAAACAGGAATGGTTTGATAAACAATGTTATACAGGGCGTTCTGAAATGTTTACATTGTTCAATATATTTCGTAAAACTAATTCAAATATAATAAAGCAAAACTATATAAAATGTGTTAAAGACAACAAAAGATTATGTATTGATAAGAAAAAACAATTTTTAGATTTCTGTGTGGGCAAATTTAAAACAGTTAACGATTCAGAAACGATTTTTCAAAAGGAAATCTTATTTTTGCAATAATACAATAAGTAATAAGGAGTGGTACAATCATTTTAAAACCTTGCTGAACCCCCTTGTAGATTCGTATAGAATCAGCTTTGCAGAACTTTTTTATAAGCAACGATTTATTAGATACTGAATTTATTTTGAACCAAATAAAGTATGTATTACAGCATAAAAGCTAAAGATAATAAAGCGCCGGGTAAAGACAGAATACCATACGAATATTATAAATACGCATCGGAAAACTGCTAAAATTTTTGGTGCAAATGTTCAATTACATATTCAATGCAGGTAGGGTGCCACAAGGGTTTTAAAGAATCTATAATTTTACCTATTCACAAAAAGGAGACACTTCCGATGCTACCAATTACCGAGGGAATTTCTATTGGCAATACGTGTAGTAAAATTTTCAGTGCAATAATTGTACAGTACAGGTGGAGCAACAAAAATATCTTACATGAATCTCAGGCTGGTTACAGAAAATCGCCTCTACTATAGACTAACATAAAATACTTCAAAAAGTTTTGATTAAGCATTAAAATTTTTATTTTTTTAATTTACTAGGTATATCCACCAAGGTATTAAATATATTAGAAGATAGGTACACCCAAACTAAATTGTATGTTTGGAACCAGAATAAATTAACTGACAGTTTTTACACAAATGTGGGTGTAAAACAGGGAGATCTGCTCACCCTCTTACTATCTCTCATTAGATGGAGGAATAAGAGTTAACAATGAAGTTACCAATAAGTTGTAGTAGTTTTGCTCTCATCCAAATAGTATTTACATTCAAAAAAATGATTCGTAAGATGTATTGTAATAAAGGGAATGTGAAAGTTAATTTAACCAAATCGAAGATAATGATTTTTAGAAACGGTGGTAAACTGAGTAAAATGAAAAGTGGACTTAAAAAGGTGAAAAAAATTGAGGTGGTGAATAGCTATAAATATTTAGATATTATGTATGAATACAGGATCCATTAATTAAAATATTGGTTATGTATATATATATATATATATATATATATATATATATATATATATAGATAAGGTTTTTTCGCATCTCGTATCGACTCGTGAAAGCGTTCACGTACGAAAATGTTAGCAACTTTGCCGACAGGTATGTAAAGCAGTTACATAGTCGATTCTTCAATAATTATAGCCACCTAACAGTTGGCAGGTATAAGAACTCCGAATCGCCTGCGGTAAAATTACGCAAGAGGTTGTACAATAGCAAACAAACACTGAGAATCACCCGACAGCTGTTTCGTCCTTTTGGGACTCATCGGGGTGAGAGAACTCGAGTGTAAGTTCACTATTGTACAAACGCGCTGTCGACTATATGCCCTACTGGAGGGATCACAATATTTAAATGATCAAGTTTTTCGACATCTAGTGTCGACTCAGTGAAAGCGTTCACGTACGAAAATGTTAGCAACTTTGCCGACAGGTATGTAAAGCAGGTTACATAGTCGATTCTTCAATAATTATAGCCAACCTAACAGTTGGCAAGTATAAAAATTTCGAATCGCCTGCAGTAAAAGTACGCAAGAGGTTGGCTATAATTATTAAAGAATCGACTGGTGTAACTGCTTTTACATACCTGTCGGCAAGTTGCTTAACATTTTCGTACGTGAACGCTTTTCACGAGTCGACAATAGATGTCGAAAAACTTATCATTTAAATATTGTCATCCCAGTAGCAGCAGTCGACAGCGCGCGTTTGTACCAATAGTGAACACTCGGTTCTCTCACTCAGACAGTCCCTCAAATGACGGAAACAGCTGTCGCAGGTGATTCTCAGTGTTTGTTTGCTTTGTACAACCTCTTTGCGTACTCTTTTACCGCAGGCGATTCGAAATTTTTATACTTGCCAACTGTTAGGTTGGCTATAATTAATTAAAGAATCGACTATGTAACTACTTTACATACCTGTCGGCAAAGTTGCTAATATATATATGTATATATATAAAAGCAATTTTGCCGACAGGTGTATAAACAATTACATAGTCGATTCTTCAATAATTATAGCCAACTTAACAGTTGAAGAAATCGACTTATCGTAACTTACTTTACATACCTGTCGGCAAAGTTGCTTATATTTACGTACGTGAACGCTTTCACAAGTCGACACTAGATGTCGAAAAACTTATGGTTTATACTTATATAAACCATTTACTCTTAAGCAATCAATATTATTTATTTATTTATTATTTATTAACTAGTAGTAAACCATTCGTCATATTTAACGTTTGTAAATTGATTTTGACAACTTCTGAAGATGACCTCACGATATATTTTTGGGTTGAAACTAGTTAATAAATAATAAAATAAATAATGGATTTCATAAGCGTAAATAGTTTATATATATTTAGGTATTACATTAACACCAAACAGCATGGGTACTCACTTTAAAAAAAGAGCATCAAAAGTTAAATTTCAACAATATTTTGTTAAATAAAGAAGTGAATTTTTCGGCAAAAGCGGACGATCTCGGGCGCCAGATTTGATGACGAAAGCGCTACTCTCCGTGTGCTCGTCGGGCAGCTACAATGAAGGTTAAAAATTCCAGAGGTCTGATCGTCTTCGTGAAGCAGCTCGGAGAAATAAAGAGAACACACTAAAACTTAAAAAAACTTTTTTATTTAATACGGAACAAAGAAAACAGCATGTATCCAAGTACAAGCACAAACCATGCAACTCAAAACAGTCAGCGGATTGACGGTTTATAGGGGTGAGGTTTCGGTAATGTAGCAGAGCGGCGATCGGTTAAGTGATACGGTGGGTAGTGTGAGTGACGAGTCGACATACACGAAAATGCCGGGCGATTGCTTGAGTGGTGTATTCAAGGTGCGAAAATGCGTCACCCCAAACACAACACACGGATAGGAAAAAGAACAGTTATGGGAACATAAAGCGGTATCTTTGCTTAGCTCAGTGGGGCAACTGGCTTACGGGAGGGACAGCGTGCGCATCGAAAGCTTAGTGGGAGCATATCGTACTTTGCTTCGGGTTACGAATTTATAATACGTAACAAATTAGTAACAGATAAATACAAACTCGGCCTTATCCTAAAAAATTAGATACTCTAATTAATTTAGTGAAAAGTGCAAAACTTAAAAAATAAAAACGCATCATTACAACTTTAAATCTTTAATGCGGTTTCAAGAGCCATAGTATGCTATAGAGCTAAGATTTGGGGATGTGCAATGTATGATAGTATGTAAAAGTATTGCGTTATTTTGTAAAGAAAACTGCCATTACATATTCCCAATTATATTTTATACTTGAAACTGATTTATATCTAATTTTTTTCATCTATACATTAAAAATTAAATTTAAAATACATAAATGAATGTAAAAATATTACGTCAAATAGACTTCCAATTGAAAACCTTATAAATAGACAGTTCAATGTAAATAAGGGTTGGCATGTTTAAGTTTTAGTGGTTTTTCCTAAACCTTGAAGTAAATGCTTTGCCAAGACAGACCAATCCACTAATGTGCACACGGTTTCGTCCACCACACTATACAGGTTTATACTGATATTTTGGGGCACCATACACTTAACTGCCCATCCCCTAATGCAATATTTGTATAATGTACCATACGAATAAATAAATAAAATGTAAATATCATTTCACAAAAGGGTAACATTAAAAAATAAAATATTAATTGGAGTAGCAATGTTTAAAGAGCCGATAAGTCATGTATAAAGATTTAAAGGTTAGAGATAACTACGTCAAAAGTAATCTCTATCGGCCTCAATTAGTTGGATATTTAGAATAAGAACAAAAAATGTTATTTTTAAATAAATACCCTTTTACTAAAAAGAAAATCAGAAATTTTCTTTTTTTAATAATGAACAGAAAATGAAAGATAGGGTTTCATTTTATAGCGAGTATGTCTTATTCTGAAAGAGTTTCGAGTTCTTTACGCTTTAGTAGGGTATCTGAGATAGACAACAGTAGAGTATATCAACGGTAAAGACCAGGAAAAATTTAGTTAAGTATTGTAAGAAAGCGTGGGTTTATAGAGTATAAGTCTAATACAGTTATACAAACTACTGAACAAAAAAACAAGGAACAGAATGTGATTAATTGTAATTTATAATTAATTCTATCTGTAATTTGATAAAAGAGCACTTAGCATATTTTTGTTTAGACATAGTTCTATTTGTAATACTCTTCAGAACGATCAAATGATCATGAGATATTATCTTAAAAAGAGGATTGTGCATGAATAAATGTATTTACTTTGAATAGGATCAATAAAGACTGTTATTATTAAAACTAATAGTTTTAGAGATATAGCCGGCTTCCATTCTTAAGTTAGCCACCCTGTAGAAAGTTTCGTAAGCCCGTATTGTATAGCTTTATTTTGGGGCAAAGTATAATATACCTAACGAATTTTTTATAAGTAATTTTGAAAGTGAAACTGAATGCGCAAAATGATATGTCATTGGTGCAGGACCTACATTAAAAATAATTTTGCAATCTTTTGTTGAAATTAAATAAAAAATTGTATGCAATTATTTACTATGGAATTTCTTTTATAGTTGATTGTGAGTGAGCATTGATGTACAACAAACTAACTAATTGACTAGGTGGTGGACTAATTGAGTCACTGATGTGTTACTTGCACACATACTGCAGCTGACTAGCTGAGTTATTAATTAATTGTTGCGTCTGGAGTGATATATACATATACACTATATCATATATCTATATATAATCTTTATTCTTTCACGTGTAAACATGTTTGTAATAAAAATCTAGGACGTCTTTCTATCTCCGATTTGTTCTCTAATGAGGCGGTTACATAAATATTTTTCTCTTCCTAGCATTCTTGTATTTTCAAAATCGATTTTATGTCCTGTTTGTTGATGATGTTCCAGCTAGAGAATAAGTTAAACATCCTTTTCGGACTGCTAGTTTGTGTTCTTCTCTTCTCGCATGAAATACGTCGATTGGTTTGTCCAACGTAAGAGATGTTAATCCTCCGCAAGGAATTTCGTAAATGCCTTGATCTTCTAAAGGAATAATATCTTTAGGGAACGGAGGAAAGACTTAACTTTATTAACAGGTACAGAAACTACTAGTATGTTTGTGTTTCTTTTAGAATGTTACTTATCTTCTCTGTAGTACCTTTGAAGTACGAGATTGATACAGTAAACGTACTCTTATCGTTAACTTCGTCGTCTCTACTTCTTTGTTTTCATCCTTTTCGCTTTCATAACATGATGACGTGAAAAACCATTTTGTTTAAAAGCTTGATTCAGAAGATTCATTTCTTCGTGTATATGGTCGCTTTGTCTGTTAGTCTAACCCGGATCTAATTAATAAGGTTTTAAAACAGGAATTTAAATGTTGTGGATGATGATGTGAATTAGCATGTAGGTATCTATTGGTATGAGTTTGTTTCTATATACACTGTATGTCCTAAACTTCCGTCTGGTTTCCTAATTAGTAACACGTCAAGAAAAAGGTAGTTTTCCGTTAACTTCTACTTCGGTAGTAAATTTAATTTGTGGATGAATATTATTTAAATAATTTAAAAAAAGCTAGTAATGCTTCATTACCATGTGGCCATATGGAGAAGATATCATCAACATATCGTAACCAAAGTTCTGGTTTGTTGGAAGATTCTTGAATTGCATTTGTTTCAAAGTTATCCATAAATAAATTAGCAATTGCAGGTGAGATAGGTGATCCCATTGGTGCTCCTTTAGTTTGTTTATATTTCTTAGAGTCGTATAAGAAGTATGTGTTGGTTAAACAATGTTTAGTTAAACGAACAACATCAGGTGTTAACACATATGTTTGTTTGCTAGAATAGTAAGAGATTTCTTCTATTGGTACTTTAGTAAACAAAGGACTCAACGTCAAAGCTGACCATGATATCTGTAGGTTTTAATTTACGACCTCCTAATAATATCTATAAAATGTGTTGAATTTTTAATATAAGAACTTGAGGATTCAACAAAAAGGTTTGTAATATTTTAGCAACATATCCAGCTAACTTTTGTGTTGAGGTGAATCTATACACTACTAACAATAGGTCTAAGTGGTACTCCATTTTTATGAATTTTAGGTAATCCATAAAATTTTGGACATTTAGAAGACTTTTCTCTTGGTATTAATTTCTTTTAAATTTCCTTATCAGTATACATTCCATAATTACAGCTTTAGTAGTTTTTCGAGAGATACGTTGTAGGATCAGAGTTTATAATTTTGTAAATAGGATCTTGTAACAATGTTTCGATTTTTGATTTATAATCTTCGGTATCTATTATTACAGTTGCATTTCCTTTGTCAGCAGGTAGCACAACAATAGAGTTATCTCCTTTTAGTTCCTTTAAGCGCTTTCAATTTCTGCTTCAACGTTCTCAAAATCTTTGACTGCTGCTTCAACCTTTGTTATGATCTCTTCTACTGGAATACGAAGGGACTAAGAATACTCACAGAATGTTCGTCTAATTCTTTGCTTGAAATATTGTGAACTACATTACGAACATCAGTGTCATTCCTGTTATTCAATTTTGAACTTTTTGACTGAGACAATCAAATTTCTTTCAAGTGGCGGGCAGTTTTTAGTTCTTTAATTTTTTTGTGATCGTAATTCAAGCCAATTTATCTATGCTTCTCCATATTACAGGAAGAATAGTGTTAGAAAGATCTAAATGAATTGATAAGATAATTCTGTACTCCCGTTGGAGATAGATTTCTTCTGACATCTGAAATCATATTTCGTACTAACGCTTAACTCGGTTCGATGTAAGATCCTTTTGTTTTACAAGAATTGATTGTGAAATTCAATCTTACAACATTTAGGTATAATATTTTTGTCACGACATCTACATAGAAATGTCAAATCACATAGTAGTGTCACTTTTTATTCTAAGTTTTCAAACTTTTTTGATAGTGGAAGAATTTCGCTTCCCATATAGATTTATTAAATAATGCTTTATTCTTTCACGTGTAAACATGTTTGTAATAAAAATCTTTGGGGTTTTAAACACGTGTAATAATACACGTGTTTAAACTAAGAATTTATTATAAATATATATATATATATATATATATATATATATATATATATATATATATATATATATATTAGCAACTTTGCCGACAGGTAATGAAAAGCAGTTACATAGTCGATTCTTCAATAATTATAGTCAACATAAACAGTTGGTGAGTATAAAAATTTCTGCAGTAAAGAAAGTACGCAGAGGTTGTACAATAGCAAACAAACACTGAGGAATCACCGACAGCTGTTTGTCCTTTTGGGACTCATCGGGAGTGAGAGAACTCAAGTGTACAGCCACTTACATTGTACTGAGAAACATGTCGAAAATTTTATGCTTGCCAGCTGTTATGTTCTATATATATATATTACACAAAAACTAAGAGCCAGTGCGTCTATGCAGCAGCTATATAAAAAACAAATATATGTACTATAAGTAATCTTTGAATCAATTCAATTAAAACCAAAAGCCTACTACGATGTTTTCAAATTTTTGTGTGTAGGTATGATAGTAAAATATAATTAATTAATTATCTCTAAAGGCGATTATAGATAGAACAGTTATTTAGAATTAAAGTGTACTTAAAAGCAATTTTACATAAAATGAGGCTCATCTACGTTAAGGATGCTGAACTATAATTGTTTTCGCCTAAAGCAAGGATCGTGCAAAGCTTTTCGATATTGATTTTACACATAAATAATAGAACATCGTGTACACATTTATGGATTAATGAAAAGTAAAACATTATTAGAAGATTTGTTTTAATAATAATTCCTAAGACGATATTTTACTTTCTCCCTTTTTATTGTTTGAATAATTCCAAGAAAAAGGGAGTAACAAACCACTTAAGTTTCTCTACAAATCGAAAATTTAATCGTTTTACATTATTTATTTCGTTTCCTCAAGCAAGACTGTTTGTAAAGCAATTTTTTTATTAGTATTGCTTGTTTGTTTGCGTGAAATGTAACATACTCTAAAGTACACTCAAGTACAAGATATGAAAAATCAAAAAAAAGAAAAATAATGATGTACAAATTTCAAGCTTTGGTAAAATGTTGCTTTATTATTAAATGTTAAGCAGCGAAACTTAAAAAAATTTCATTGGTGTTCGACCGGTGATATGTCGGAGTGATCTTTCAGACCAGAGCTCAATTTTCAATTGGCATTTGTTTAAAAAACTTTGGCGTAATGTTTGCAGTGTGTGGTCTTGCATGATCCCGTTGAAAAATGATTGGCCATGAACAACACTAGCAGTGGTTCTAAAACTTCATTGACGTACCAATGGGCGTTCTTAATGTCACTCCGAGTCTTCCATTCTACATCTATCGCACGCTAGATCTGCACCAATGTAAAAGTTTGTGACACCGAAAACAACAACAGAAATACAAAAGTAAAACACATAAAACTAAAGGAAGCAAATAAAATCTATCACAATGCAAAAGTAACTTGACATCTTAACCTACAATTAATGGAGATAAACAGTGACAAAACACAAAATGCGCTAAAACATATGAGAAACCGAAATCACCAGGAGAAAGATATGATAACGACGGAAACTATAGATCAGGCAAGCTTTAGAAGCGGATTTAGATCATAGATTATCTGCACACGATCCACACATTTATACTAAAAAATTAACTAAAATTCTAATAAAAGGAGCATCGGCTAGTAGAGATATAATGCCCCCTAAATCATTTACCTTGGTGATAGAACATGTTCAAGGAGTTACAATGAGACAAAAAAGGCATAGACATCGACAACTAAAATTATGAGTCAGGAAGAAACAAAACTTACTATAGACAAAGAGAAGTCAGAGAAAGGAGATGAATATATATACCTGGGCTACGAAAAGTTAAGTTAGGCAAGCTTAGAATCCAGACAACGGAAATTTCAAAAAGAACCGACTTTTGAGTAAACTAGGATAGTGAGAAAGACGATAAAATCCCAATTAATGAATAACAGTAAAGATGTAACAGGCTTGTGTTTTACCCGCGACAACATATGGTCTTGAAACAATTAAGTTAACATCAAAAAAAATGAACACCGTTTAAAAGTATAAGCCTTAGAAACCGAATAAGAAACGAACACATACGAAGACGCATTAAAAGTCACCAAATGTTACAGAAAGAATCCTCATCTCCAAATTGAAATGGGCGGTCATGTGGCAAGACAAGATGCAAAGAGATGGTCCGGTAGGATCTTACACTGGCAATCGAGAACGACGAAAAGATATGTGGGTAGACCGCAGAAAAGATAGAAAGACAATTTAAAAAAATCTGGCAGGGTATAAGATGGTTTCAAACCGTTCAAGAAATTCTTGGGAGAAGCATATCTTGCCAGGAGTGGAGAGATATGTGCAGGAAAAGAAAGAAAGAAAGGAGATTGAGTCGCTAGAGAGCACAATTGTGACTTCATAACAAAAATCTAAAAATATCTTCAAAAATACTCATGGACTAACGATGCCAATACAAAACAATATTTTTTAATTCTTAATGTTTTTTGGCCAAAAAGCCCTCATATGAAAATTTTCTCACCTGACATATAAATAGTTAGAATTTAATTTTCGGCAATGCTCATTAAAAAAAAGTAAACCAAGAGTCCACGCAATAAATTAAATGAAAAGATATCCATCGAAATTGGTGAAAATCAAAAAATTGGGTATCGAGTAATTTACTAAGATATGCTTAATACCCTTGGTGATCAATGTCCTTCGTATGTGACCGTCAAAAGTGGAATGCAAGCTTCAAAGAGGTAAATTTTCCATTGAAGATGATGACCGATCAGGAAGGCCGGTTTTTCTGTATCAGTCCCAAAAATATCCAATGCAGTTCGCCGAGCATGGAGTTTTATCAGACCGTCGGAGTGGAGAAGCTAAAACGGATATCTGAAGCACTGAATATTTCATGCGAACGCGTTCATCATATGGTTCTCACGTCAATTTGGGCATGAGAAAAATTGCTTACCAAATAGATCCCCAAATGTTTGGTTTTGACCGAAGCGTGCAAGGGTAGAAGCATCTCGTTCGATCTGTGCTCGAGTTGAAGAGCTTGATGTAGACTTCTTAACCGAATTGTTACTATGGATGAGACTTGGGTACATTTCTACGATCAGAAACAATGCAGCTTAATCGATGGAATAGCTCTGATTTCGTGTCCAAATCTGCTGGAAAAGTTCTTGCTTCAGTTTTTGGGATTGCCATGGAGTAATCATGATTGATTTTTTTTGGATAAGGGTAGAACAATAACTGTAGATTACTATTCGACATTACTGACCACTCTACGGTTAAATATTAAAGATGCGGAAAGCTATCCAAAGGTGTTTTGTTTTTGCAGGACAGCACTTCCCTGCACACAAATCTCATGTTGCCATGCAAAATTTGTGATTTAAGAGTTTGAATTAGTAGAACACCCCCTTATTCACCCGGTGGCTCCATCCGACTATCACCTCTTTCCTCAACTAAAAAAAAGTTTAAAAGGTCGTACATTTTCTTCCAACAAGGGAGGTAATGAAGCTGCGGAGGTCTGGTTTGCAGAGCAAGAAGAAACATTTTTTTGGAAGGTCTAGAGACGTTGCAGGTTCGCTGTAATAAATGTATCAATTGAGAGAAGGCTTATGTTGAGTAATGGGGTACGACGTGGGAAATTTTGTTTAGTTCTATAAGTAGGCTAGAATTTTTCAGTACTCTCTTGTAGTCAACATGGGTTGTTATTTGATGGGAAGCAATATATGACTAATTTTTAACCCTACAAATCAATAATTTAAATACAACGGTTCAAATTTGTTTTACATATATTTAGATAAAGCGAGAAAAGTCCTAAAAACTAAAACAGCAGCTACTTGATATTTTTTAAACCGGAAATATTTATAAAATATAAGTAAATTACCGCCACAGAAGCCGAGCCTCTGACTCTGCGGTATGTATGTATGTATCCATTGGCTCATTAGATTTCAAAATCAAGCAAACCATAAAAACAAAAAAAATTGTTAACCAAAAAATGTTGTGAACATACAAACAGAATATACAGAGTGTTACACAAATAGTATTAAATTAAAAAGTTATGGAAGATAGAATTTTATTAAAGTTTTGATATTACACCAGTAGTGGTTTTGTGAACGTTAAGTTCAAATATAAGAACACCGTGAATAAATTGATTTTAAAATTTTATACAAATACCAACTTCTCAAAAAATAACAGTAGTTCATTATTAATAAAGTTACTGAGTTGAAACTTTAAACAGTAGACATCAGGCCTTGTAAATTAATCTTTGACGTTAGCAATCGATAACCCTTACAGAGTGTTGTAGCTTAGAAACCAGCTTATGTCTAATTAAAACCATTTATAATTTTCTTATATTAAATAAGGTACCTTACATGATGTTTTCAGAAACATTTTTATGCAAATTTGTTTAGTATCTACATTCTGTATACCTAAATCTAACCGTATTTGAAATATTTAGTGTTTTTGTAATTGTGCTTTACTGCAATAAATTAAACTAAGTAGGCCGGTTGGTTTCTTGTTGCATACCTATTGTCAAGAAAACATTGTCAAACAACACTAAAACCTATTTAATTTAATTTATTGCAGTAAAAGAATAATACCAAATATTCTCAGCAACACATTTAGGTATAGACATTTCAATCAAACGAATGATTTTGATTAGGTATGTTTCATACCCTGTGTGAGTTATTGTTAAGTTAACGTCAAGGATTAATTTGTAATACCTGGTTGTTTATTTACAGTTTCAATTAGTAACTTTATTAATAATAGAAATAGTGTTATTTCTTGAGAACTCGATATTTACCTGAAATTTGAAAATACTCAAATATCATTTTAATTACCAATTAGAAAATATCAATCAAAAGTTTACAAACATTTGCAGCATAATAAGCAAGGACAACTATCTCATTAAGCTTTGTTCTTCTGGTTTGCAATGGCATATTTTAAAGAAAAATGGTAATTATTTTCCAAAAATTTAAATATGTTTGCATTGTAGAGGCTCATCAAAGAAAAAGGGTTCTATAATTTGTGTCTATAATGTCACACCCAAATGTTCACTGTCTATCTTCCTTGGTATTGCACCTCCTGCATCCTCCTCCGTTACCGTCCACATAATGTTGGATAAAGAGTATCTGTCTTTGGCTGTCTTCTCAACCAATGACAGTAGTCTAATCTTTGTTGTGGTCTTCGTCGATCAAAGCTTGGTGGAGCACAATGTGATATGGATGTAATCTAAGATAAATATTTGAAACACTGTAGTCACAGTAATCCTCAAGTGTCTGTCATTTTCCGAACACTTAACTGAATATTTAACTCTACATACGCCAAAACGTTTACACATTTTTTCTTAGTTCTTCTGTCACTTGTACTTTGTACCAAAAGATGACAAACACTGCCCGGTAGTGCAAAAGCGATTCGATAAACAAATAAACATTCTGTTGCCCATTGGGGTTTTTCAGGGCAACGCAGTGCGTTCTGTCTTTGAACTATAATTGCATTTGCATACACTAAAATCAATAGCAATAATATCTAACTGCTGCGTGAAGCAACAAATGCATTTAAAAATGCAAAATATAATTTGCCTCTTATCCAGAACATCCGTTTAAAATAAAATCCCTCCCAAGTTAAAATTTTTTGTTTTTAAGTAGCAGGGAAAAGTTCTCATTTTTGCAAATTTTTTCAATTGCATTAGAGGTACACTCGCAGTCTCAGTAGACAAATTCGGAAGATAAGTGACTTTGCAGACAACGGTGGTAACCGGGCGTGTCCGTAAACAAAACCCTGACCGATACAAATTTTAAACTTTAAAAACTAAAAGTTTATAGAATCACATTTTTGCATAAGAAAAAGCAAAATTTAAGTAGAAAAAAATAATTAATTATTGTTATCGCAAAGTGACATACGACGTTGTCTTTTACAGATTTTCTAATTTTTTTACACCGTCGTGTTCTGCTCCACAATTGCAGAGAGATATCTAGTTTTTAGTGATGATTAGGAGGTTGGTTTACTTAGAATTTTTCGCTGAAAAATATAGATAATTATTATTTTACCATACCTTGCTTAAAATTATATATGCTACTGACATTTTTATTGTTAGAAATGATCTTTTGAATATTATAAAAAAATTTTATAAAAATTTCGAAATTTTAATTTTTTTCAATTATCTCAAAACGTTATATATTGTCTAAATTTATAAATCTTAAAACAAATTTGTCGACAGATTTGTAAGCAGTTAAATAAGTTGATTCTTCGATTATTATAGTCAACAATGTGTTCTCAAAAATCCCAATTTTTGAATCGCCAGTTGTAAGTTCACAAAAGATTGTACAATAACAAACAAACACTGAGAATTACTCTACAGGGTGTTTCGCCGTTTGATACTCGTCAGAAGTGATGAACTTGCGGTAAATACTAAATATCACAACACTTATTGGTTCTATAAATCTTATAAAAAGTGACAAAATAATTATTTAAGAAAAATTATACATTTGGGTGAGAATAATGCGATTTATATAACTACTAAAAACTGTACAAAAGAACTATAATTCGAGACACGTCTTTTTTGTTAATTAAACTGTCTTTAACAAATCAAACTTATTCAAAACGTAGTGTTTTGGGTAATTTTGATATAAACTATAAAATGTGTCAAATACGATTAAAACTTAAAAATTCACTCCTTAATTGACCATAAAAAAAATTATAAGATATTCAAACGCAACTTGGTGTACTTTACAGACTTCATTAATTTAAGTAATTTTTTAAAACTAATATTAGGTATTGCGATGTTATAGGCCTCCAAGTTAAGATTTCCAGGCTGGTATATGAAATCAAAAATCAAAATCAAATTTATTTGTCTTTATAAATAACAAAAGTGATTCGGTTTTTTACAAACTCTTTAAACTTAAAACTAAATACGAAATTTAACTTAAAAAAACCTTAACAATCATTTTCTTTTTATCCATATTTGATTCCATCGATTATTAAATCGTTGTATTTGTCGTTATATCTTCCTTGTCTAATCTTCGTTCTTCTCTTCTGCACCTGGTTATGTTTGTCTTTTTTTACTATCTCTTCTTTCAATCTTTCTTCCTTCACCTCTTAGCTTTTTATTTTTTTTTCTTGCGTATCCTCCTTTTTGATAATATGCTTTCCTATCTTCTTTACCTTATTTCACTTTTTGTTCTATCTCTTTCTAACATATGTACAGCATTTTATTCTCTTTCTGTTTTCCATCTTTTCCTTCAGTTTCAATGCTCTATTTCCTGTTTGAATTATTAGGTATCCCTGGTCTTTTATTATCTAATCCTAAAGTCCACCTCTTTGAATAACTAATTCCTGTTTTCCTCTTCAACCTCCCATCCCTCTCTTCTCCTAAGCTTTCAGTATTTTTTCCTCCCCTCCATCCTTTCCTCCTCTCAACACTTCCCTCATCCATTGTTTTACCTTCCTTTCTCTAGTAGTAACTACCATTCTTTTTTTCCTCGTGTCTTGTTTCCCTGCATCCCTCTTTTATATGTATTATATTTTCCATTCATCCCACACAACCTGCATAATCTCTCCTCATCACTCATCAATATTTATTTTGTTTCTTGATTACCCATTCTGAACCTTGCAATCATTCTTATTTCATTCATTCTTTTTCAGCTTCTGTTATGTACTTTCGTGTCTTGTCTGTCATTATTTTTATGTATTTCTCGTTATATTTTCCTTCCTTTATTTTTGCCCTTCTTTCCTGCTTCTAAGTATCTTTATCTCTTGCAATTATTTCTCATTTATCTTTCTCCCCACTCTTACTCTCTTTATCTCTTCTCTCGCGTATCCCACTCTGTAGTATTTTCTTCTTTCTTCTTCATATTTGCAGCCACAATGCCTCGATCTGCCAACATTCATATAGTATTTCATTTTCATACCACTTTACATTTTTCAGCTATACCTTTACTACCAGTTCTTCACCATATGTATTTTTCCTATTTTTTGGCTTCTTCTTTTTTTATGTACCCGATTGTCTCTTTTATGATTCCTAACGTCACATAAAGTATTTTTATCTGTGTCTTCTCCAGTTCTTTTCCATTCCCTCAGCCCCAAATCTCTTTCCATGTTGCCACACTTCTTACCATTTTCCAGCCATCCACTTCTCTTGCTCCCTTGTCTTTGCAGTCGTGTGATAGTATCAGGTGAGATTGCATGATTCATATGATTTTTACTCATTAAAATAACTCCCAGTACAGTTGGTGACATTCATAAACTCGAACTCTTTTGATTCTAAGAAATAAAGTAAGTTTGAGTCAAAAATTGTAAACAATTATCAATCAAAGGTCATTGAGATTTGTGGTAAAGAAAAGGCGAGAACCAAGTTGATGATACATAAAATATATTTACGTTAATCGTAAAGGAAGCCGTAAAAACCGCGTCGTAACCGATTGTTAATTACGGTGACCTAAACGTTAAATAAACGGTGCGTCGATTCGATCAACGGTGTGAATCTACGGTTGAAATCCGACGACCACGTAACCAAATAACGAATCGACGGAAGATCGTTATATATTCAAAAACTTCGCCGCGTCGCGTCCGGTTGGATCTTTAATCGCCTGTTTGATGAAAGTCGTATTTTCGTACCGCTGTCGGTGCGGATCGAAAAAGTTCGCGAATTGAATATCGTCATGGTTTTAAATATTCGTTACGTTACGTGCGCGTGTTTTAATCGATCGCTCGTTGGCGTCGGAATCGTTGTTTCGATCGTTGATGTTTAAGTGATTGAATATGAAATATTGTTGTCGCGTTCAGCGTTAGGTTTGATGAACCGCTTACATTTCAATAGTTTCCACGCCGGTACTCAAATTTGGCGTCGCGTCGTTTTGTTTTCATCTCAAGATTTTCTTTTGTTCTGAAAAACTACAAGCTCGGTGGCGACCTTTATCGATCAATCGGTTTGTTTTGACTAAATAACACGTAAGATTAACCGGTTCTCTAAGATTATGGACGTCGGGTTTCGTTGTTCTAAACTATTAATATTGCTCGTTGCAACGATGTTGGTAATGTAAATAATCAGACCTCGCGTAATGATCGTCGTCGTTTTAAGGATGGTATTAACGAATATCAAACCAGTGACGCGTTTCTAATGAACGTATTTTCCAAATAACGGATAATTTTGTTTTGGATAAAGTCAAAACAACGACCTAAATACCGCGACGCGAAAAGGTGTGCGCTAATTATTGTGTTTGTCGACGCGATTACCGTGGTAAATCGAAGTGTGCCATAAATAAAACGTTTCGCGACCGCTGAGAATATTATTCAGTTTGTTAAAAATCCGTCAAAAACCAACACCGTAGCGGATAAATTGAGCGATCATCATGGTTTAGCGATTATTGAAATTAATACCAATATCAATCCGAAAACGTGATCGAGATGCTGGATTGGCAATGGTTCCGGTGGATTTTCTTCGTCAGCGCCGAAGAAGACTGGCCTTCGAGTACTCCTATATTATTCAAAAACTTTTTGTGAGATCGATTACTTTTGTTGCAATGCGCGTAATAGACTTAAAGTCGAACGCGATTTACCGCAGGGATATCTTGTTCGCCATAATTGTTTTATTAAATTGGTGTTGGCGCCCGATGTTTTCGATGACAAAGATGATCGATCCGGGCATGATGGTTGATTGATCGTGCGACAATAAATTGCGTGTTTGACTAGGCTGCAGACTCGTTTGTTTATTCTGATACCAGGGTGATTTGGCCGTCTGGCATATTTGTTTGTTTTTGCTTGTTAAGCGTCAGAAAACGATCTGGTTGAGACAGTGTACTGGCATGATTCTTTTTATTGCTTCAAGTGTTTATGTTTTTCCCTTTTCTTTGGTGAGCATTTGATATAAATATTTCAAATATTAGGGTGGCACCACAATCCGGTGCTCAAATTAAGGATCTTTAGTTTTGTAACGGTAAGTGAGAGATAATTCTAAATCCACCCCCTCGCCGATGAGTTAGTTTAAGCATTCGTTGTGCTGCGTACATGTTCTTTAAGTTGCGTAGTTTATCTTAAGTATAGTTAGTTGTAAGTAATTTGTCACTGCATGTAACGTTTGTAGCTCACGCTTAGTGATATTGCATCGTGACGTATAGAAATTTAATCTGCGCGTGTTTTGAATTAAAGTTTTTGCATAAAATTTGTTATTTAAATAAATTTTTATGAATAAATCACTAGTGGGATGATGTGGTGTGTTTTTATTTTAAATAAACAGGAGGAATAAGGTTTTATTAATACGAAATATTTGAAAATAGGAGAACTAAGTCTGTTGCGACTCCGTAAATTTACCTCTGTGAGATAATATAGAGCCTACATTTTTTTGTGTGATAGCGCATTTTTAAAAAATACATTTTCAATTAAAAATTCATAATTGAGATCGTTTATCATCACTATAAATTGTTTTCAAAACCTTGAAGCGATTTAAAATTTTCACTTAAAAGTACAAAAGTATCATATGTTCTAGGTTTTGATATCTAATTAAATCAATATAAAACATTCATACAATCAAAAATATGAGAAAATCTTAAAAGTAACAAGAAAATAGAGCATGTTTGGCAATCACAAAAAACCTCACCTTTTGAGCGAGGATGTGCGACACATTTTTCTGCCCGAATAGTCAGGATATCTTTTCGGAAGGATGTAACCTCGCTCGTAACGTTTCTCATTGTAGTAAGAACTGGTAAAGATGAATGATGATCCTCCACTAAGTTGATTTAAAGCAGTCATATTTTGTAATGCAATCTGACACACGCCGACAGTACGATTTACATCGCAATGACTGGTATAGTAGTTGCAACATGTCGCGTCGCAATACTTTTGCTTCCCCTGAATACAAAAATCAATTATTATACACTTATTACCGAACGAAAACGGGACGCTTTGTTGGAAATCGGGTTAATTAACAATTTCCTTCTTAACTTTGCCCTTAATTGTTTAACAAAATTTTTCCTTTCAAAGTGTACGACTTTCTTAAACGTGAGTATTTCTTTTTATTTAATAACACAGCTGCTATATCTAATATCTTGTTATTCTTTAAAACCATATTCTTACTTGTAGCTCCTTTGTCGTAGACTCTTGTTTAAGTTTATGATTTCGAAGAACAAATTAAATTTGTTAAATAAAAAAAAAAGTTTCATGCTAAAATATTTGGTTTACGCAATTTCCAATTGTTTAATGCAGCCTCAATTTTGTAGGCTGTTACACGGTTTTAATATTAATGTAAAATATGTTGCAGAGTTTCAATTTTTGTAAATTTTCATACATAAATTTAAAAATTTATCTGCTTGTCTTAAAGTCACCGTTTTATATTCTTTTATTCCTTTGCTGGAACTGCTGTTGGTAATTTGAATTTTTTGTTTTAATTTAAATACTGATTTCAAATACACCCCTTTCTCTAAAAAATGTACAATTGATTTTGGTTTAAAACTGAATTAGAGGTAATTATGTCAACTCAGATTATACAAGCTTAGCTAAAATACCGTTCCTGAAAGGACAATTTATAACATTTGTTTCGCGCATTGCGTGTTTAGCGTAGGGAGTAGTTGTATTATAAACATCAATAATGATATTTAACCTAAAAAATCAAATAATAAATCGTTTCAATTTTAATTAATGATTATTGCATCAACAATATATTAAATTGATTGGATATAAATTATAATTAAATTATACTTTTCGTAATAATAATATTAATGTTCATGATGAAAGGAACAAATTCAGGTGATGAATTTTTTTGAGAAATCACGGACACGTCGATTAGTATCTTTAAATGCATAAATTTTATTTAAAAATTTTATATACAGGGTGAATAGATACAAGTGGCAAAAATTTTTAAATAAAACGCTCCGTATATTTTTGCATATTTGAATTCCTTGGAAAATATTATATTTCTACCAAATATTAACGTTTGATGTTTGCATTGTATAAATAATTATATATATACCACCGTGTTGCTACAATAACTTAGGTTAATGGGCAATTAAAAACATAATTTGCATTGGTTTAAGAGATGTTTAATCGGTTACACACATAATAGGTCATACACAAAAAATATATCGGTAGCAATACAAATATCGTGCTCTTCAGTGATATTCACACATATAATAATAAATTAATTAGCAACATATCAAACCAGTAATAAACAAAACTCGATAGCCGTTGTTATTGAGAGAGACGGGTTCTTATCCTCCTTGAGCGTCGAACTTAGTCTGCTAGCTACGCCACACAGAGCGTGTGTATTTAAATATAACAATGAGTAATTTAATTTTAAGCGCCACCTTGACTTAAAACGTTTTTCATCAAAGCAGTCAAGGTTACTTTGATAGTAATACGAACAAACATGATAAGAAACCGTCGAGGTACAAGTAATTGGTCCAGTGACCCACAATTCTTTGACATTAACATATAGTTACTTAGAGATAAAGTACTGAACTAGAATCACATACGTGTAACGTTCATTAAGGCGTCATTTGAAGTTCCCAGTTATAGTTAAGAAATTGTTTGGTACTGGTAATTGGATTGTTTGGATACACACGCTAAAATTGAAATAGCTGCAAAGCAAAGCACTGATAGCAATTTAGGTCAACGGCAGAGTATTGAAGAAAAGCCTTTTTCGGTGTTAAAGCGAGACACCCTATAGTCGCCGTTAGTCCCAGACATCAAGCAAAAGTAACCCCAGAGAAACGAACAAAGAAAATGTAATAATTAAAGAAACCCAATAAAACAGACTATTCGACACTTGTTTAAATATAGGTCAGTAAGCTCACCTGCAAAAGTTCATCGTAAAAAACTTTCCGGTTTATTTATCATAACACATCTGGTGTAATTTACGTTTCACAACAGACGGATAGTTATAACAACTTTAATTAATATTATTACACGTGAATACTAGGGTGGGTAAGTGTTGGCATGTTTAGGTTTTAGTGGTTTTCCTAAACCTTGAAGTAAATGCTTTGCTAAGACAAACCAATCCACAATTGCATACGGTTTTGTCACCACACTGTACAGGTTTATACTGATCTTCTGGGGCACCATACATAACACTTGAATCACAATGCAATATTTGTATAATGTACCATACGAATAAATAGATAAATTGTAAATAGCATTTCACAAAGGGTAACATTAAAAATAAAAAATTAATTGAAGTTGCAATGTTTAAAGAGCCGATAAGTCATGTATAAAGATTTAAAGTTTAGAGATAACTACGTCAACAGTAATCTACACTCTCGGCCTCAATTAGTTGGATATTTAGAATAAGAACGGAAATGTTATTTTTAAATAAATACCCTTTTACTAAAGAAAATCAGAAACGTTCTCTTTGTAATGAACGAGAAAATAAAGATACGTTTCATTTTATAGCGGTATGTCCTATTTTGAAAGAGTTTCGAGTTCTTTGCTTCAGTTGAAGATATCTGAATAGACAACAGTAGAGTGTATCAACGGTAAAGATAGGAAAAATTTAGTTAAGTATTATAAGAAAGCGTGGGTTTATAGATATGATCTAATACAGTTATACGACTACTGAACGAAAAACAAGGAACAAGAATGTGATTAATTGTAATTTATAATTAATTCTACCTGTAATTTGTAAAAAGGCACATAATATTTTTGTTTAGATGTAGTTCTATTTTGGCAACTCTTCAGACGATCAAATGATCATGAGATATTATCTTAAAAAAGAAGATTGTACATGAATAAATGTATTTACTTGAATAGGATCAATAAAGACTGTTATTATTATTATTAATTAAACCAATGGTTACAGAGATATCTTCTGGGGCACCATACATAACACTTACATCACAATACAATATTTAAAATATACCATACGATTAAATAAATAAATAAAACAACTTTGGATTAATCCATCACTTGCGTTTAGAATTTCCTTTTGCAGTTTTTTACAAAACACGACCGTTCTCGTTGCCAGTCAATACAAAAAAGAAAGTACGTCAAACGGGTGCAATTGGATTTACAAGTTGACTTTGTCCTATTAAACTCGCAGTAAAAGTAGACAGGGCTGTAATAAGCAAACATTTGTACTCTCCCTTACTACGAAATGAGTTTGATTTTTTATTGACCAAATCATCGGCATAACTTATCACAATTTCGGTGTTCTTCCTCTCTCCTACCTTTTGCGAAAAGAGTGACCGGTGTATAACTCTGGGTCTTTTAAAACCTAAATATTTTGCAATTTGCTTTTGATACATCGCCAATAGTAAGTTGGCCATAATTAAGGTATTTTCGCATAGTCGGTATGTACAAAAAATGCAACGTCTCTAGACCTTTCAAAAAATGTTTCTTCTTGCTCTGCAAACCAGACCTCCACAGCTTCTATTACCTCCTTGTTGGAAGAAAATGTACGACCTTTAAACTTTTTTTCAGTTGAGGAAAGAGGTGATAGTCGGACGGAGCCAAATCGGGTGAATAAGGGGGGTGTTCTAGTAATTCAAACCCTAAATCACGAATTTTTTGCATGGCAACATGAGATTTGTGTGCAGGGGCGTTGTCCTGCAAAAACAAAACACCTTTGGATAGCTTTCCGCGTCTTTTCTTTTTAATATTTTCCCGTAGAGTGGTCAGTAATGTCGAATAGTAATCTCCAGTTATTGTTCTACCCTTATCCAAAAATCAATCATGATTACTCCATGGCAATCCCAAAAAACTGAAGCAAGAACTTTTCCAGCAGATTTTTGGACACGAAACTTCTTAGGTCTTGGAGAACCAGAGTGTCGCCATTCCATCGATTGTTGCTTTGTTTCTGGATCGTAGAAATGTACCCAAGTCTCATCCATAGTAACAATTCGGTTTAAGAAGTCTACATCGTTTTCAAATCGAGCACAGATCGAACGCGATGCTTCTACCCTTGCACGCTTTTGGTCAACATTCAAACATTTGGGGATCCATTTTGCAGCAATTTTCTCATGTCCAAATTGACGTGAACCATATGATGAACGCGTTTGTATGAAATATTCAGTGCTTCAGATATCCGTTTTAGCCCAATTCGACGGTCTGATAAAATCATGTCATGAACTGCATCGATATTTTCGGGGACTGACACAGAAACTGGCCTTTCCGATCGGTCATCATCTTCAATGGAAAATTTACCTCTTTTGAAGCTTGCATTCCAATTTTTGACGGTCGCATACGAAGGACATTGATCACCAAGGGTATTAAGTATATCTTCGTAAATCTGCTTACCTCTTAACCCTTTTAAATACAGGTACTTGATGATGGCTCGATACTCCAATTTTTCGATTTTCACAATTTCGGTGGACATCTTTTTTTATTTAATTTATTGCGTGACTCTGGTTTACTTTTTTGACGTCAAACTTTACACTGACACTTCTAATAAGTTATTGTTGTTGCTATGGTAACGCAATATTTTGTTTATGCAAGGAACTGGTCTAGGCTAATTAGATATCAATACATCCTCGTATAGAATTCTAACACAATAATATGGAGAAAGCATGGAAAGTAAAGTATGGCTGAAACAGCAAAAACAAAGAATATTATGCGGACAACGGAAATGAAGACCCTCCGAGCTATAACTGGGCACACAATACGCAACAGAATCATAAATGATGTAATCCGAGAAACATGTGGCATAGAGGATGTTGTAAAATGGAGTATCAACACGGAGATTATGGCGAGACCATGGATATCAACAGACTAGCAAAGAGAGTAATCCCAAACACAAGACCAACACCTGGAAGGTCAAAAAAAAGATGGTATGAAGTTGGACATCGGGTTTACAGGAAAACACATAAAAGAGGAAAAATATGAAAATGCAGAACAACGTTCTAAATTAAGAAGAAGAAAAAAGGATTCTAACACAAAGGGCGGTTGTTATTTTCAACATAATCTAGGCATTGTTAATTTTTCAAGTTATATACATTTTACTAGTAAATCCAGCATGCTACGCATGAACAATAATTGGCCTCAGCACTTACAATAACATTCATCAGTTGACTAATCAATATGAATGCAGAGTACATGGAATTCGTAAAATGAATCGAGAGTAGGTGTGCGCTCGCACAAGTAATAACATATTAATAAGAGATTTTGCCTTATTCTGTAATTGGATTTGTACTTGTAGAGCAATACATATTATTATAAATGTTTTTAAGTAGACTTCATTTTAATTATTTATTTTTTATATTAAACAGTTAATTGATTTGTTGTATACAGGTTACAAACGGCGTGCAATTACAAGTGCAACTAACATTATAATGATTTAATAACAAAATTTCCTCCTCTTTCGATCAGTAGATCCCCATACCTGCATGACCCTGAAAAATAATTTTAACTTAAACACAATGTGGAGCAGTTGTTATTTACCTTTCGTGTCTGAAATATTGCCCGGATAATCCACAGGTTCATCTAGAAATAACTTAGTGTTTAATATCTAATACAAAGAAAAACACTTACACTTAATCCACTTCAAAGGGCAGGTGCCGTTTGCTGAAAATAAAGGTGCCGAAAACCAATACATGTCGTCAACATAATTTATGATTTGTAACGGACAGGATCCTGTCGGTGGTTCTATAAAAAATACGTCGTTGCTTCGTAATACAAAAAAAGTTAAAATACCGTACCGTATGTTCCCTGAACGCAATCATTAGTCACTGAGAAAAAAGGTCTAAAATATTAGTACTTTAGGACAAAGTAACACATTTTCAATATCCGTACCCTAATGGCGATAACTTGCACTGGTACTTACACAAATGAGTGTCTGCTTCATTTGGGTATCTCTCTAGAAGGTACTCATCACTTGCGTAAAAATTTCCTTCATGGTAACACTGTGTTTTATTTTTGGACAACATGTATTGTGATTGTGAACAATCAAACTTGGTAAGACATTTCCCTCTTCGACACATACTTTTGCATTCCAATGACTTATAGAGTCGTATGAACAAATCACACGGACAAATACCTTCTCCTAACCCAAAGTAAAAGTTAAAAATAGAAATAATTAATGGCGAGAAACATACCAATAGATACCTGGACTGCTGTAAACAGAAAAAAAGTTAGAGGCAACGCCAGACGCATTTCGTATTGAAAGTAGGAGTAAAGTAAAGAACATTTTTCTCGGTATTACGTATTTATTAGCTATGTGATTAACAATTACTTAGTTAATATCTACATGAGAATTAGGTTTAATATATCATTTTATTTTGCCGAGTAAAAAAAAACAGCTAAAACAACTATGAAACATTATCTTATCTTATATTCTTATATGAATAACAATAAAATTATTATTTTTACTACACACCTTATAAATAAGATGGGGAGTTATGCCACGGTTGAAACTCAAAAATTTAAATTCTTTTTTTTAATTTTGTTAACACAAAAACCATTGATATAATTTCTCATGAAACTTGGTGGCATATACAGTGTGTTCTCCGATTGTTTAGTCGTCTCTTGAAAAAGATAAAAAATATTCGAATTAAATTTTGAACTTCTGGGGAACAGCTCTGCTTAGTTGGAAACTAATTTGTGACAATTTTAGTTTCTAAAAATCAAGGGTACCCTTGAAATGTTCAAAAAACGTTTATTGCACAACAGTAAAGTGTTCTTTGAAGACTAAATACGCACAATTGTTATTGTAAAAGTTGTTCAAAATAAAAAACTGAGTAAACGTGTAAAGTTACAAAGTCCTAGGCCTACTTTTTATTCAGAACAAGTTGTATTGAAATCCTCACAGTTACCCTCAGTACATTAAATATTTTAAATAAAATACCAGAAATGTTCCTATTGGTTTTAAATTTGCTACACATTCATTACATTCTATTTTCAACAGTTTTTTAAAGTAACATTTTTTTGATTTTTTTCAAAAAATCCAATTAAAGAAAAGTAACAAAAAATTAAAGTAGGAATAAGACTTTGAAATTTTGGACGTTTACTCAGTTTTTTATTCTGAACACCTTTTCTTAATAACATTTGTGCGTATCTCAAAAAATTTTAAGGCAGCCCTTTGATTTTTAAAAACTAAAATTGTCATAAATTAGTTTTCAACCAAGTAGAGTTAATCCACAAAAGCTCAAAATTTGAATACAAATTCTTTTTCAAGAGACGAACAAATAATCGGGGGGACACACTGTATGTTATTTATTATACTGCAGGCCTGATTAAATTTTATTATTCTTGGAATATTTACAAAAATATTAATTTTACATTTTTCTTCAAATAAAAAAGGTTGTTTGTAATTTGATTATACACATCTCTTGTTTAAACTATTTTTGATCCGACAAGTAAATTACAGAGATGACAATCACATGACTAGATGTTTTAACAAAATGTCTCCGACAATATTAATTACACAAAAAAGTTATTATAGTTTGAATGTTTATAACTTTTATTTGAACTATTTTTTAAACGTTATTTTTTTTATTTTTTGTTTTAAGGGTTAGTCGTTAAAACTTTTATATTTATTGTATCGTATTTTATAAATTATTAGTAAATATAACACATTTAGAACAACGGTTTTATATATTAATTTCTTAGAATAAGTAGAATAATTTAATATACTTGACAATAAAACCATAAATATTTTTAGTAAAATTATTATTCGCTTAAAAATCAGCTACAGTTAGATGTAAAATACAAATAAATCGGGCCCCACCTACACTGTAGTGATTCGTCTTAATAAATAGAATTTCAAAACACAGAACAAACAAACTGTTACCACAAAGAAATATATATATATATATATATATTTTATAGAGCTTGATTTTACCATTTGTGCCAATAAACACACCAACCTTAACTAAATAAAACCACAATTACAGCAAGTGGTAATAAAAACCAATTATAACGAATAAATTAAACATACAGTATAGTTATATCACCCGTAAACCGACTAGTTATAATCCAGCTTGATTTAACAGCAGGTTATGCGCAATATCGACACTAGATTGACATCGTTTTCGTAATAAAAACAAGTACGTTTGTTATATGTTTAAAAAAAATGAACTTGAGCAAAATAGATGTATTATAGAGTTACCTTACTTATACTTACATGAAATTAGAAAAGCAAAGAGAGTTTTGCCAGGTGGTTTTCAATATGACCGCCATTTTCTTGTATACAAAAATAGCACACTTTTAATATCCTTCTGATAGCGTTTAAAAGAATTATAGGTTTTTTTTGCAAATTTTGGAAACTCAATTTATGAAACCACACAAGAAAAAGTTTACAATCGTAAAGTACAAAAATCAAGGACACCATCTTTTAGGTTCGTCAGTGCTAATCCATTTTTAACAAAAATTATCGTCTAAAAATCCTCTTATTAGTGCAGAGTTGTGACTTGGGGCATCGCCTTGCCGAAAATATACGGTAGTGCTAATAGAACATTTCCCATCAGTTCTGGAATCATCTCCTCTATAATTTGTAGATGTCGACAAGCTGTGAAACTTCCATAAAAAAATCTATAAATTATGCGTCTTCCAAAAATGAAACACAAGACCTCTACCCCAAAGCATTCTTGTAGTGAACTCTCAAAAAATAAATTGCGATTTTTTGTAGACCAGTTTCTTGTACTATGGTGATAAAAAAATCCTGCACTAACATTAACAATGACATTCATCAGACCAGGTAACGAGTGTGCCAAAAGATTTGTCAGTGTCGATTTGTCGTAAATACCATTGGCAAAACAAAATTCGTCGGTCAGAATCACGGGGTTCTAATTATGTGGAATTTATATGGAAGATACTTATATTTCTTTCAAAATTCTTTAAGCATCAGACTTGGTTTGACACCGGTTGGCTCCTCTATTTGCTGGCAAAATAAAAGCCTCGCTTTTACACAATACTTTTATTTCTTTTTTTTCTGTCTTGTTAGGTGAATGTTTTGGGATGGGCCTAGATAAATGATCCATGCTCTACTAAATTTGATGCAAATGTGTTTTGAAATGGTTGCTTTATCTCTAAATATTTAATTCGATCAAAAAAGGATTCCTAAGTTTTTAACGTAGTTATAGACCAAGGTTAATTAAAGATAGTAGGTAGTTAAAAGACACACTAACACAACAAAACTATTTCATTAATAATCAAAAACTGACACCTCAAAGTTATTGACATTTTGCTCCAACAAATTAGCCATAGTCTACTAACGGATACTTAGCTACAATATTAAAAAATCTTGAATTTTGAGTTTGTGTTTCAAAAAACTGCATACATAAATATATTTTGAAAAATCCACAATATTCCTAACAAAAATAAAAAATAATATACAGGGTGTCCTATTTAAAAAATGTGAGTTTGGGTTTGATAACTTTTTGACTTGACACCGTATTTTTATTCTAACAGCGGCACTGAATTCTTTGGAAAAAGTTACATAAGAGAAAGTTATTATCTTAAAATGCGATAATAAAATATTTTCATTCTTCTGGCACTTTCGGTTGTACCAGAAGTCGACATCAACTTCGTTATTTTAAATAAAACATATTATATATTATTGCATTTTCGGATTCTACTTCAAACGTTAGGGTCGCTTTGTATAAGATTTCCTGTAGCTAGAAGTTATAGATTTTGGAGATATTAATTTCTTTAGTAAAATTTTTACAGATGCAAAGTTTAGGAAAATATCTGAAACTTTTTTGGGAACCCCTTATCGAGTTAATTTTTGGTTTGTAAAAAAGAATAAATTGTAGCAAACGATAATGTGTTCATAGATCAAAAAATGTAATACCGAGTGTTTAATATTTGCTGTTACATTTTGACTTCTTCAAAGTGCAATAACTTTTTAAGTTAAATAAAACACTCTGTATTTTTTAGGCTGTCAGGTGCAGGTTAAAATTCTCTTTCAAATCATGTTAGCATTGTTAAGATTACGGGTACTACTCTTGGAGATATTTGCAATTTTCTACTATTGCGGCGTACCAGATCAGTAATCGAATTGGCCATGATTAGTATTATTTGAGAAACATAAAATTGTGTAAATTTGACATAACCCAATAAATTTTCAATTTATTTTTGAGGATGTGATTTCAATCATGCCGGCACGTTAACAGTTACCAACTGATCTGCTACGCCCCAACAGTAGAAAATTGCAAGTAGCAGTAATGGTAACAATGCTTATATGATTTGAAAAAGAATTTTAACCTACACACTATAGAGTAAAAAAAATACAGAGTGTTCCATTTGACTTGTTTTTATTTGTTTGTTTGTTTTGTTTTATTCATGCCATTAATATCTACAGATACTTTACAATCGTCAAAGAAAAAAATATCTATAATAGTTTTAAAAAACATAATTAAAAATTTCTGTGAGCGAAAAGGGCGTGTTAGCAATAAGATGATGTTTGATAATAGTTTTAAAATTCTTAAACTATAACTCTCTTATGCGTTCAGGTAGATGATATAAAACTTTGTTCCATAAAAATGTATTGCATGTTTGGGTCTTTTTAAGGGGGAACAAATGGTTTGATATAAATTGCGGTTTGATCTTGTATTTTGTTCGTGAACAGTTTGTACAGTATCATCATAAGAACTTAAAAAGTTATTGCTTTTTGAAGGTGTCATAATGTAACAGCAAATATAAAACACTTAGTATTACATTTTTCAATCAATGGACCCATATTTGTTTGGTATAGTCCATTCACTTTGTACAAACCAAAAATTAACCCAATATGGAGTTCTCGAAAAAAGTTTCAGATATTTCCTTGAACTTTAGCATCTGTAAATATTTTACTAAAAAACATTGATATCTTGAAATATGTAACTCCTAGCTATAGGGTATGTTAGACAAAGTGACCCTCAAATTTGACGTAGAATCTAAAAATGCAATAATATACAGGGTGTCCAGAAACTCTCCTGACAAACCAAGACCGGAGATTCCTCAGATAATTTTAAGATAATTTAACCCAATTCACCTAGTCCAAAAATGCTTCCTAAGAGAGCTAGAGCTCTTTAGAGATGGCACCTTTGTAAATAGTTTTTTTAAATACCTCTAGAACGCTTCTACTTAGAAAAACAAAAACTGGTATGCTTATTTAGCCTTTAGAGATAAATCGATTCCATCAATTACGAATTTCTAGTACCGGTCATAGGCGTCAGTTTTGGGTAGGTCAACGGTTATTTTAACGCATAACTTTTTTGTCTTTAACTTTTAAGCATTTGTAACACTAGATTATTAAATTTTCAGGTATTCTAGTACTAAAAGGTACACAAGTAGGATACACCGTTTTCTAGAAAAATGAATTTGAAATTTTTTTGTTTTTGTCATTAAAGTTAAATTTATATTTTTTGCACTAGTTGGCTCTAAACTGCCAACAAAAAGTAAAACCTACGTTTTTCATTGACAAATTGTTGTCAGTTCGCGAAGTTTATCTTTTAATTTTTTACTTTACCAGGTGCCATCTTCAAAAAGCTCTAGCTCCCTTAGGAAGCATTTTCGGACTAGATTAATTGGGTTACATTGTCTTAAAATTGTCTGAGAAATCTCCGTTTTCGTTTGTCAGGAGAGTTTTTGGACACCCTGTATAAGGTGTTCCATTTAAAATAACAAAGATATTGTCGACTTCGGTACAACCGGTAAGGTCAGAACACTGAAAATATTTTAGTTGAGTTGACCCTATTGGTTTTAGTCATTCTAATAATTTTTAATTTTTTTCCATGAATACTTTTTGCTAATGGCGGTTTTCGGTGAAACACCCTGTATAGTTTGTTTGTAATAATTCGTTTCTTATTTCTTAATCTGTAATATTTAATTAATTCAAATTAAACCTTTCGAAAATTTATTTATTGTGAACTTTCCCCAACTAAAATGAGAATTAAAATATGTGCTGCAATAACAGTTTGCGTATGAAAAACGCATAAATAGTGTAACTAAGAATACTAACAGTTCACTGTACAATAAAATTATTAATTTTGTGCATCCACTTACCCAACAAAAATTAGCTTAAACTCAAAGTTCATAGAGCGAAAATATTGTAAAAAATTAGATAAAAAAATATTGAAACACATTTTTGAAAATAGTGTTCTTTAATTAAACTACACCATAAATTAAAAAAAATTTTATATGTCTTACTTATTATTAATTAAAAAATTTTACGCTTTTATTTAATGATATGAAATTGAAAAAATCTCTTATTCTAATAAAACTTGTGTATTTGAAAAAGAAAATTAATAATTACATTAATACTTTAAGATTATATTTGATCAATAAAAATTAAAATTTTTATTGTGGTTTAAAATTGTTATAAATATATGCGGAAAGCGCAATTCTGTAGGTGCTCAACTTACATAAACTTTTGCATTGTAGATATAAGTATTATTAGCTAAGATTGTTTGTATTTTTTGTTTTTTTGTAGATATAAATAACGAGTCGCTAATAATATAATTGTTTTTGCAGGAAATAAACTTTTTGTTTGTCGTCAATTCCATTCAGTACTTGGTAAGTAGAAAAATAGTATTTTTTAAGAAAGGTAGTTTTTTACCATGGTTATATCAGGTAACTGTTATTGATAGCTCAGAATTTCTATTTGTGACCCCAAAGTATTGGTGGAAATAATAACAACAAAAAAGTTTTTTTAATTAAAGGTTACATTACACAATAGTATTAAATACAAATAAAACTCGGTTTTAGAATCAATAATACATGATTTAATTACAACGTTTTTGTTGTTACTACAATTCATTGAAATACCCTAATATTAATTAAAAAATACCGTAAATACCTACTATAAAAAAATTTTTGTAAAATAAAAATAGAATGCACATATAGTTTTAGATAATTACTTTGTGGCTAATAAATAAGTTTAATTATTTTGCATTGGTCGTCGATTAAATATTAACATCAAATTCTCAAGTTTGGAAAAGGAATCTTAATTAAAACGGTCAAATATAATAATTTTCAATTTTTAAAACTTAAAGTTTCTGTAAATTCATTAAGTAAGTAAATTATTTTCGTAAAACGTTTAAATTGTTTAGCGAGATACTAAGGGGTTGATGTAATCTGAAAATTGTTAATTAACTTATTAGTAACGTGTAAAGGTATAAAATTAATTGCATTTGCGTAGAAATAATGTTTATCTGATGCGCCTGAAGCTATTATACGTAACGTAGTTTGGTTTGATAGTATGATAGATTATCGTAAAACTGTGATAATAAATAAATGCCGTATTATTTGCACTTTTGTTTTAGTCTTTTAGTTTTCTTTTGTCATCATAATTCGCAATATACGTATTAGAAAATAAACTTTCTTGATAATGTTATGAAAGAATCTGTTCTATAGTTAATATATAACCTTAGGGTATAATTATGGTATTCCACCTACACAAGTATTATCCTTTGTGTAGTATCTAAAGCAAAATATTGTTTTGTGTGAAAACTGTCTACAATATTGACAGAGCTGTTTGATTAACCTCTATATAGTAAGGAAGGTTTATTTATATTTTTACAATAAACTTTTCCGATTTACAACATTTTAATAACATAAACACGTTTTGTTTTTTTTTAAAATAAATATAGGATTTGTAATTTACGATGCACAATTCAACGTATTTATAGTTTGGCAAGCAACGGTTGGTTTATTATTAAAGACCGCTATCGATACCCCTAAGGTGGCGCAAAAATTCAAAAGTTTGTATTGTAACACAAAAATGTAAGAATCCGTAAAACCGTGGAGCATCCTTTGCGTTTAGCAGAATTATTTTATGTTGCCAATGTTTTTGTGACAAAGAAGAAAAGAAAAATAAATAGAATAAAAAATATATACACGATGATTTATTGGCAAATCTGCATAAGTTAGAGTTAGATAGAGAACATCAAGAAGATTCTAAGAAACACATATTGTACAAGTCTCCGATCTATTATAACCAACATACAGGATGTCTTTCTTTATTTGCCCACAACTCACAAATCACATGGTGAATTTTCTTTATATATGCAATATATTTAATAATATAATAATTTATTTAATATAATATACATGTATAAGATTCGTCAAAGCTATAAAACAAGACTAGTGCAATACATATTATATTATACATTACACCACTGAGATTTCATTGATAGTATATTTGCTTTTTTAATATAGTCTTTTCTTTCCCGGGCGTTGGCCTGCCTCTTTGACAGACTCAAGTGGCCCTTTTGTCGGTCAGCCATGACCCGTGGCATTACCTTTCGGTATTCTTCGCCGGGTCATGACCTCGTCATACAATTGTGCATACAAATCTAATAACATTTGGCTACGGTGTATTAATATTAGAGTTTTATAAATAAATGTGAGAATTGAACTTAAATGTAGAACTAGTTGTACACTCATGAAATTTAAAACTTGGACACCACAATTTCTGTAAACAAAAGTTTGCACATTGTGAAGCGGGCTTAAGGGTATCATTTACAATTCTAACAGCAGGTAGTCTCAGCAGGGGTTATCTTATAGAAGGACTGTAGAATGAATCATTACACTAAGCACGTTTTAGAAAATAGGTAATTTACGTTGCTTACTTAATTTTTTCTTTAAAGAATATATTTGAAGGTATCGCTAATTAAACACCATAGCTCGATTAATTATCGAATCAAAATTTTGTTTAGGAAATGTTTACAAAATAAAATTAGAAATAATTTTGATTTAAAAAACGTCTACAAGCAATAACTTTTAAATTAAATCAAAAAACTAAACATGGTTATTTGGGTTGACTGATTATTACTTATTTTTAAATAAATCTAACCTACTAATTATTGTAAGTTATTAAAAAAAAATCATTAAACTCTCTATTCATAATATTTAGTCCTTACAAAATGTATATTTTATGACGTTTCATTTTTTTCTGTAGTTAATATAAAAAGTGAAAATAAAAACTAAGGCAATTCTTATTGTCAACGTATATATTTAGTTTTTGACAAGAATTTATTACATAATTATAATTAAGATACCAAGTTATAGTTTAAAATTAAATGAAAACTTTTTTTTAAATAAAGGTATTACTATATAAATAAATATAAGAAATCAATAATGGGTGTGACCTCCATTATTATTGATACATTCTTGGAGGCGTCTGCTCATTGACGCTATCAAGGTATCAATATAATTAATATTAATCGTTTCCCATGCGGTATCAATGGCTGCAATTAGTGCATTACGGTTTACTGGTATAAAATTTGGCCCTTGTTGTCTTCGGATAACAGCAAGTATTCGAGCCCAAACATTTTCGATAATGTTAAAATCTGGGTTTTTGCTGGCCAGGGTAACAGCTCCAAGTTATTTGCTTGTATCCAGTTGCGCACAACCTGCGAAGTATAGGGTCATCATATCCCGATAGTTAATTATCGAATGTTCCAAGAAAATATGTGTAAATAGTAAATGGAATCTACTAACGTAACGTTAAGTCGTTAATTATAGTTACATAACTCTCCTTTCATAAGATATAGTTCATATTAATATGCTTATTGTAAAGCTTCGTACACACCTGAACAACAAACCGAGGAACAAACAGAACAACGAACCGAACGGCAATCGGAACATTAATTTGGACGGTGCTACGTACGAATTTTAGAACAGATTCGCAAGTCCTGATTGTTCCACGAACGGTTTGCGGCGTTCCCGCAACTTGTCGGTTTTTCTCCGACATCAAAGAAAATGCGCGCGAATGCGTTTGCAGGTTTGGACGAATCTAAACAAAACGGCGAACAAACTTATGCGGGAGAATTAAATTATTTATTTTTGTCCTCCTTTTGTGGGTTTGTTGTGTTTTAGGTAATATTATGGAGTTGACAGAAGAAAAATGTTTTAAATTAATCAGTGTTTAAGAATGCAAGAAAAAAATGATGTCCCTATTAGCATCATTTGGGCGGGAAATTTTCAAAATAAAAAAAAGCGAAGTAAATTATAATTTTTACTCTTCTTTGTGCGTAAAAATTTGGTTGGCACTATCTTCTTGTTTTCCGCAATTTTTTCTTCAATAATAAATATATATGAACTGAAAACTACTGAAAATAATTATGGAACAGCACAAACGTTCCGTTTGTTGTTCGGATTGTGGAAATCATAAAAGATCGTTTGTCGTTCTGTTTGACTTTCGGTTCGTTGTTATGTTTGTTGCTCGGTTTGTTGTTCAGGTGTGTACGAAGCTTTACAACTTAAGCAACAATTTTTGGCGAATAAAGATTAGTTTGTGATGTAATATTAGAAACACAAATTTATATCATATCAAATTTATGACAACTTAAAACCAAGAACGTGTATGTTATTGCTAAGAAATTATTAAGGAAAAAGCGCAATTGCAGTGTAAATATTTATAATTAGATATTTTCGAAAGTTTATAAGTCCTCTATTGTAATCTTAATACTTAAAAGAAAATCCTGTCCATTAGCATTATAAGGAAATGGCTTTTACTTTATGAATAAGTTTCAATAACAATAGAATATCCTTGCTTGTTTAATTTACTTCCTTTGAGTCATATTGCTCTAAGGGTTGTTACATTGGTCATTAGAAGTATGTAATAAATAAACAATTACCTACTGTTTGAGAAGGGGTAGTGTGAACCAATAAATAAAGTAAGAAATGTAAATTCCATTTTAGTTTAAAATTTCAAGTGTTGTGAAAATGCCACTTCATCTCGGTGCTGATTTGAAAGGGCGGATTGTTTCGGAATTAGCGGCGGGCCGTAGCGTGCGTAAAATTTTACGTATGTTAGATATACCAAAAAGCACCGTAGGGCATTACCGAGTAAAATGGAATCTTAAACACACTTTTGAAAGAGCCATCGGAAGTGGTAGACCTAAAGTATCTACACGTGCTCAAGATCTCAAGTTGTTTCATTACGTAACAGAACAACCATTTGCTACATACTCAGGGCTATAGCAGATACACATTTTCCCGGATGCCGTATAACTGCACAAAAAAGATTAAAGGAAATGGGAATAAAGAAGTATAATGCTGCTGCGAAAGAAGATCTCAGTGTCCTAAAAAACGAAGTGGTTATTTTTCTGTGAATGTGTCGGGTTGGGTTAGCGCTCGGGGTTCAGGAGTTTGTTGGGCTCTCGATGGACGTCTTGATTCTGCTGCGTATTTAG
The DNA here is from genome assembly GCA_030710515.1 of Abscondita cerata. Classification (NCBI taxonomy): domain Eukaryota; kingdom Metazoa; phylum Arthropoda; class Insecta; order Coleoptera; family Lampyridae; genus Abscondita; species Abscondita cerata. The sequence continues at coordinate 45,263 of JALBCR010000683.1, forward strand.
ATATTTTGGAAACTATTATGAAACCTTCAGTCAAAGTGTTTTATCTATATTAATTATATTGATACCTTGATAGCGTCAATCAGCAGACGCCTCCAAGAATGTATCAATAATAATGAAGGTCACACCCATTATTGATTTCTTATATTTATTTATATAGTAATACCTTTATTTAAAAAAAAAAGTTTTCATTTAATTTTAAACTATAACTTGGCATCTTAATTATAATTATGTAATAAATTCTTGTGAAAAAATTAAATATATACGTTGACAATAAGAATTGCCTTAGTTTTTATTTTCACTTTTATATTAACTACAGAAAAAATGAAACGTCATAAAATATACATTTTGTAAGGACTAAATATTATGAATAGAGAGTTTAATGATTTTTTTAATAACTTACAATAATTAGTAGGTTAGATTTATTTAAAAAATAAGTAATAATCAGTCAACTTAAATAACCATGTTTAGTTTCTTGATTTAATTTAAAAGTTATTGCTTGTAGACTTTTTTAAATCAAAATTATTTCTAATTTTATTTTGTAAACATTTTCTAAACAAAATTTTGATTCGATAATTAATCGAGCTATGGTGTTTGATTAGCGATACCTTCAAATATATTCTTTAAAGAAAAAAAAATTAATTAAAGCAACGTAAATTACCTATTTTCTAAAACGTGCTTAGTGTAATGATTCATTCTACAGTCCTTCTATAAGATAACCCCTGCTGAGACTACCTGCTGTTTGAATTGTAAATGATGCTCTTAAACCCGCTTCACAATGTGCAAACTTTTGTTTACAGAAATTGTGGTGTCCAAGTTTTAAATTTCATGAGTGTACATATAAGTATAAGAATGGTACTAGTATGAAATTTGTCAATTATGATTATTGTCACAATGAAAGCGCCTATTTTATTTTATTTTATTCAATATGTACAGTGTGTTGCCCATGATCAGGCGTGAAAACTAGATTATACTATCTTTCAGCAGAAGGGGGACCTCTGACTGTCTACTCTCTTTCGTTACGTTCTTTAGTTTTAAGAATGTTGTGAGCTAGTTTGGAAATTTCGTACCAATTATGAGCTGACGATAGCATGGTGTCTATCAGGTTCTCGGGTCTTATACGTATTTTAATTGCTTCCTACGTGGTGTTTTTAAAGTCCTTCCAGAATGTGCAATCGAAGACTGTGTGCTCTACTGTGTCTTCCTTGCTGTCACAGTAGATGCACTGAATCCCTTCTCTTAAAGCGGTGTAGATATGCATTGAAACATCCATGGCCTGTTGATATTTGCGTAAGGTAGTTCTCCACTTCTCCATGGGATCTATTTATCCACGGTGTTATATTATGAAAAATTTTTTTAGTCAACTTGGCTGTTGGTGTGTCCTGAGCCCATCTTTCTTCCCATTTCATCAGTGTTGTTGCTCTGGTTGCTTTTTTTTGCATCTTTTTTGTTGGCGTGTGGTTCATACGAACGTTTGTGAGCCATTAATTTTAAGGGCATAGTAGATGCTACAACAAAATGGGCTTTGGTCGACGTAATTCTATAGGATGCTAATGGCTATTTTCCTTTGTAGTTTATCTAGCAACTTTTTATATTTTTTACGAGCTAACCAGTCAACCCATACCGGCGCTGCATAGAGAACAACTAAATTTACTACTTGTGAGAGTATGCGCCGTTTGCTAGATTTTATTATGTTATTGTATCAGAACAGTTGGTTGAGTGATGTATTTATTAGCTTTTAGAATGGTTTTACTTATGTGGAGCCAGATTAGTGTTATGCTCTATGTTGCACCAGATATTTGATTTCCTTCTTGCTGTATATTAGTTCCCCAGCGACGTTAACATCACTTTGCAGGTAGACAGTATAAAGCCTATACAGGGTGTCCAGAACCTCTCCTGACAAACGAAGACCGGAGATCCTTCAGATAGTTTAAGACAATTTAACCCAATTCACCTAGTCCGAAAATGCTTCCTAAGGGACCTAGAACTCTTTGAAGATGGCGCCTTGTAAATAGTTTTTTTAAATATCTCCAGAACGCTTCTACTTAGAAAAGCAAAAACTGGTATGTTTGGTTAACTTTCAGAGATGAATCAATTCTATCAATTGCGAATTTCTAGTACCGGTCATAGGCGTCCGTTTTGGGTAGGTCAACGGTTATTTTAACGCATAACTTTTTTGTCTTTAACTTTTAAGCATTTGTGACACTAGATTATTAAATTTGCAGGTATTCTAATACTAAAAGGTACTCTTACTTTAAGTCATTAGGATACACTGTTTTCTAGAAAAATGGATTTTAAAATTTTTGTGTTTTTTGTCATTAAAGTTAAATTTATATTTTTGCACTAGTTGGCTCTGAACTGCCAACAAAAGTAAAACCTAAGTTTTTCATTGTCAAATTGTTATCAGTTCCAAAGTTTATCTTTAAAATTTTTTACTTTACCAGGCACCATCTTCGAAGAGCTTTAGCTCCCTTAGGAAGCATTTTGGATTAGGTGAATTGGGTTAAATTGTCTTAAAATTATCTGAGGAATCTCGGCTTTTCGTTTGTCAGAAGAGTTTTTGAAGACCCTGTATTTCAAAGACTCTCTTCAATAATTCGAATAGCTCGGTTTGCTTTATTTTTAAGTTTTTTCTTGGTAGTATCTGCAACCAAGACCGCAAGATCATCTGCATATGCGATGGTGTTAACTTCAAGTAGTAAGTTGCAAAAGAGGATAAAGTTGTATAGGACATTCTAAAATCTCGGGCTTAAAACTGAGCCTTGGAGGACTCCGTAGGTTAGGGGTAGGTTTTTTGAGTAGCAAACGACTAAAGATCTTCGAGATACGTAGTTTTTAATTAAGTCTACGATGTACCCGCTTACTTTAAAGTTTTCTAGTGTATTAATTATTTCTCCCCATAGCGCTTCACTAAATGCGTTTTTAATATGGTGTGTAATCATGACGAGGAAGTTAGGTACTTTTCCTCTCGTAGCTGTATGGGAAATCTTTAAAACTTTTTATGGCATCCACGGTGGAACATTCTTTCCAAAAACTAAATTGTCTATTAGATATTCTTGCATTGTGTTCAATTTCTTTAAGAAGTCTAGTATTAATAATCCTTTCAAAAGTTTACTCAGCGTGCTTAATAGACTGATAGGTCAGTATGATTTGCCCTTTGCAGAGTTGTTGCGTTTTTCGATTAGTACTAAATTATCTGTTTTTCAAGGTGTTGGAAAGTTGCAATTCAAAAGTAGAGACTGAAAGCATGGCTTAGTGAGAGTATGCTTGTAGCAACTTCTTTAATGACTTCCGGGGTAAGCCGTCAGGACCAGTGGGTTTTTTAGCTTTTATTTTGGTCACAGCTTTAATGATTTCAGAATCAGTTAGTGCAGGAATTTGGTCTTGTACATTTACAATTACACAGATGTATGACCATATTTTGGTATTTAATATAGTCTGGCAAATAATTATATATTTTTAGACCCAATTAAACTGGAATTATGCTTTTTTAAGTCTAGTCGACAAAGATGAACTCTAAACAATGTATTAGTCCTAGTAGAATGATTATGGATCATATCTTGAGTTGAAAAACTTTGATTTGTTTGAATATATAAAAAATTAATAATTTTTTTTAAAATAATTTACAGCAGCTCTTTTTATCTAATCTCACTGTGCCAGCGTACATTCATAACTAACTGGTACAGCATCGTGAGACAGGGAGCGGCTGAATCCATAAAACACATAAAATATTGTAATATTAACAAAATGCTTTTTTACAACAAAGCTCAACTAATTACTATTTCGTTCTGAGTATTCATTTACTTCAAATAAATCACCTTGTGATGACGAAATTGAACTCGAGAATCTCGGCCAATAATACATTGAGGGTCGATACGTTAATCTAAAAATATTTATAAACGCTTAGTTTAACAAAGCGTTCTTTTTAAATATAACTTTTAATTTATAGTACCGTTTCTAACAATATACAGGGTGGCCCACCATATTCGCCTCCGGTTTTTCTACGAGAAATGAAAAGGGCAGGGAAGTAATTTTTGGCGCAGTCATATGTGGGTTCTTGAGAAGCATATTCCAAAATTATTTTTGAATATACAGGGTAGCACAAAAATAAAAATGGGAATTCTCCTGATAATTTGATAATTATAGATCGCAATCCTTCTATAGGAGACAGGAAAAAAATTATCTTAGTTCTATGTAAAAGTTAAGCATTTACAAATGTGCCGTCAATTATACAAGATCTTTGTTAATGATTTGTTTTGTTCAATTTATTTGTGGTGTAATTATTCTACATTCGTTTGTCCTCATATTTATTTATTTATATAGATTTTAAGTAATGACGATTAATGACAATTTGTCATCATTTTTATTTTTCGACCACTTTCACTGGAATGTTATCAACCGCCTGAAGAAGGAAACACCACCGTTTATGTTAATAAATGGAACGTTTCCGAAACGTCGCGAAGTAACTAGAAGTTAAAAGAGTTTTATTTTCCCTGTCTCCTATAGAAGGATTGCGATCTACAATTCACAAAAAATAAAGTACATATCAAAGTTATATATTTTCTTATAAAACATCTTATATTTTTTTATATTTTTAGATGCTATAGACTAAATAAAGGTAAGTTAGTGTTACACTTCCTATACCTAATACTGATCGTTTCTGAGAAATTTTGAGAAATATAAAAATACATAATGTAATTTAAAAATTGCTTACACCCTGTAACATGAAACGAGATAGTACAAACCGTACAAAAGTTTTATTACAAAAATTATACAGAATAGTCAAAAAAATTGCTCCAAAGTTTAGGCACACATTTTATTGAATACTTTCTTAAAGTTAAATAAAACACCCAATATTTAGTGGCTTATTTCGACGCAGAACTAGATTTCCTTTAAAACTATAATAAGGTTCCCTATACTTATCTTTTGTGCTTTTTACGGCGATTTTTATATTTTGACTTGTGAATAATTTCTTTATCGTAAATGTACTGTAATGAAAATCTAAAAAACCTTTTTAAAAGCATTTTATTGAACGGTTAACAAACTTAAATAGTAAAAGAATTATTATTTTAATAAATGTTCAAAGTTGTGTCCATTATTCTCAATACATAAACGAACTCTTTTTCGAAATGATTGCTGAACTCTGGATAATATTATTGTGGTTGTGGAACCAAAGGCTTTTCTTATTCGTACTTTCATATCGTGAGGTGTCGTTGGCGGTGTATTGTAAACAATATTTTTAATATATCCCCATACAAAATAGTCGAAACTTGTTAGGTCCGGAGACCTAGCTGGCCACTCTTGTGTACCTCCTCGTCCTATCCATCTATTTTGATATTGCCCATCTAATTCATTCCTAAAACGTCTATAAAAGTGTTCAGGAGCACCATCTAGCTGCATCCACATTCGTTGACTAATATTAAGCAAAATAGTTTTCAATAGTATAGGCAAATTGTTCCTAAGTTTAAGAAACATGGCGCCGTTTAAGTGGCCATGAAAAAAGTATGGACCTACTATTTGTGTTATGTCTATTAACTAATCCGTTGCTATAAAAACTTGATTCATTAAATCATTTTTTTTTCGAAGTTATTAAAGCAATCTTGGCCAAAGCCTACTATTATTAAAAATGCCGTTTGCTTAAAAGCATAAACGATAGGTATAAGGAACCTTAGTATAGTTTTAAAGGGAATCTATTTTTTCGTAGATATGAGCCACTAAATACGGGGTGTTCTATTTAACTTTAAAAAGTTATTCAATAACATGTGTGCCTAAACCTTGGAGCAATGTTTTTACCACTCTGTACAATTTTGAAATAAAACTTTTACATGGTAGTATACCTTAACCTTCCAGTTAACCAATAGATTTAATTATGACCAGCTCGTTCCATGTTACAAGGTGTAAGCAATTTTTAAATTACATTATGTATTTTTATATTTCTCACAATTTCCCCAGAAACGATTAGTTTTAGCAGTGATTATATATCCTCAACCGTTTTAATTGGGGACCAATACCGATAGATGTCGTGTGCATGCTTACGAAATTTTTGTTATATATTTCAATAATTATTACAACCAATAAACGAATTAAAATGATTTTTTAATAAATTTCAATGTTTATTAAATGCTATATAGTTACGCCACTGTAAGTGGCGATGCGACTCCTATTTGTCCCATGACATCTATCGGTATTGGTCCCCAAATTAAAGCGGTTGAAAGTCTAGGATATATAGTCACTGGTTTTAGGTATAGGAAGTGTAACAGAAACTTACCTTTATTTGGTCTATAGTATTCAAAAACATAAAGAAATAGAGGATGTCCTATAAGAAAAAATATAACTTTGATATGTACTTTATTTTGTGCCACCCTGCATATTCAAAAATAATTTTGGAATATGCTCCTCAAGAACCTACATATGATTACGCTAAAAATTAATTCCCAACCCTTTTTGTAGAAATACGGAGGCAAATGTGATAGGCCACCCTGTATATTTAGCAATTTCGTGAATATACATATACACCATTAACTGTTAGAGTTTCATATTTTACAAACAGTTCCTTGCATGAGGTTCTAGGTTTTAGTCCTCCATGTGTTCTGGTAATTTACCTTTGTATTATGAAAACTTGTTTTGCTGAAGGTAATACACCCCAAAAGCTTATACCGTACGCAATCCTAAAGTATACATTGACATTATAATATCAATAAGTTCGGATTTAAGCAGTAGGTATAAGTTTTAGGTTCCTTATTTGAAAGCAAAATATATTTTGTTTTTTCGTTAATTGACTACAGAGCATAGACCACTATAATGTATCTTCTAACGATGTCCCTAAAAATTAAGTAAACGTTGCTTTAGTTAAACAAGTGCTACTAAATTTTGATATTTATTTCTTCAATTTTTTGTTGTTGACGGGAATGGAATTGCAGAAAATTAGTTTTATCAGTATTAAGATATAGCAAATTATTTGTAAACCAATTGCTCAAGTTCAGTAATACCAAAGTACAGTCGCTTTGGAGAATTTTCGTATTGCTTATGGAGAATACAAGTAATGTGTCGTCCGAATACTACGTAACGAAAACTCTTGAGTTGAGGTTTATATAACTTATTTAATCATTAATATAGATAATAAAAAAGTAGGGGACCAAAGATTGTACCTTGAGGTATACCTATTTAAACAGATTTTATATTCGATTTGAAAGATTTCATTTTATTGTGTTGTTGTAGAAAAATTTCCACATATTGAGTTCTGTCTGTTAAAAACGATTTGGACCACTTAGCTGTAGATCCACGAATACCGATATTATAAAGTTTAGTAAGTAGAATATATCACTTGTCTAAAAATATTGTTCATCAACTGATCATCGTCATAGTAGATTTTTTTCGGTCGAAATCCGTGCTGTTCGTCTGTTAAAATTGTATATTTATTTAAGTACATTTGTAGTCTCTCTAGTATTGCGTATTAAAATATTTTTGAAAAAACTAATGTTACGGCGATAGGTTGGTAACTTTCAAGACATTTGACATCATTTTTTCTTGTAAATAGGATTGATTTTTAAAATTTTTAAAGTTCCCGGAAAAATTCATTCACAGAAGAATCTATTAATCAAGTGAGTACAAAGTTTAACTATTTCATTAGCCACTGCTTTCAATAAAAAACATGGTATTTCATCATGTCTTGAAGAAAAAAACGATTGGTGTTTTTTGTAGTTTGTATGAGTCGATTTTCTTAAACTTGAAATTATAACACTTCTTGGGAAGTGAAGCAAACCACGTTTTTATCAAATTTGCATTAAATTATTTTTTATAAGAAATCAAAGTCGCCGAGTCAAAACTTTATAATTTGGCAAGCTAAGCGAGCCGTGTCTTATCAAATTTGTATTAAAACTATTTTTCTGAGTAAAAAGAGCTAGAATACGAGCCGTAAAGCGACTCGAGTTTTATTTTCACAATTTAGCGAGCGTAGCAAGCCGTGCTTCTGTCAATTTTGCATTCAAACTATTTTTTTGAGTAAGAAAAATCAGCGTACAAGTCACCGAGTTTGATCTTCACAATTTGGCGAGAGAAGCAAGCCGTGCCTTTGTCAAATTTGCATTGAAACTATTTTTTTGAGTAAGAAAATCCAGAGTTTGATCTTCACAATTTGGCGAGTAAAAAGTGAGCCGTGTTTTTATCAAATTTGCATTAAAACTATTTTGCTACATAAGAAAAGTCAGAATACGAGCCGTAAGTGGCACACGTTTGATCTTCACAATTTGGAGAGTAAAGCAAGCCGTGTTCCTATCAAATTTGCATTGAAACAATTTTTTTAAGTAAGAAAAACTAGAGCTTGATTTTCACAATTTGGCGAGCGAAGCGAGCCGTGTCTTTATTAAATTAGCATTAAAACAATTTCTTTTGAGTAAGATCAGCCAGAATTTAATGTTCACAATTTGGCGAGCGAGGCAAACTGTGTTTTTATCAAATTTGCCAAAACAAACTAATCCACAATTTCACACGGTTTTGTCACCACACTGTACAGGTTTATACTAATCTTCTGAAGCACCATACATAACCCTAACATCACAATACAATATTTAAAATAAACCATACAATTAAATAAATAAATAAATCAAATTTGTATTAAAACTATTTTGTTGAGTAAGAAAAGTCCGCGTACGAACCTATTGAAACTATTTTTCTAAGTAAAGAAAATCTAGAATACGAGCCGTGAAGCGGCTCGAATGTGATCTTCACAATTTGGCGAGCAAAGCGAATCGCGTTTTTGTCAAATTTGCATTGAAACAATTTTATTGAGTAGGAAAAGTTTGCGTACGAGCCGCTGAATCGGATCTTCACAATTTGGAGAGCAAAGCAAGCCGTGTTCCTATCAAAGTCACAATACGAGCCGTAAAGTTGGTCGAATTTGATCCTCTCAATTTAGCAAGCAAAGCCACCCGTGTCCTTATCAACTTTGCATTGAAACAGTTTTTTTGAGTAAAAAAAGCCAGAGTTCGATCTCCACAATTTGGCGAGCGAAACGAGCCGTGTTTCTATTAAATTTGCATTGAATTTGTTTTTTAGAGTAAGATAAGTCAGCGTACGAGCCGCCGAGTTAGGTCTTCACAATTTGGCGAGCAAAACAAGCTGTGTCTTTATTAAATTTACATTGAAACAATTTTTTTACTAAGACAAGCCATAGTTTAATCTTTGTTATTAACCACCGAAGCGAGCAGTGTTTTTATCAAATTTGCATTAAAACTATTTTGTTGAGTAAGAAAAGCCTGCGTATGAGCTGCCGAGTCGGATCTTCACAATTTGGCAAGCGAAATTTGGCTTGTCTTATCAAATTTGTATTGAAACTATTTTTCTAATTAAGAAAAGCCAAAATACGAGCCGTGAAGCGGTTCGAGTTTAATCTCCACTATTTGACAAGTAAAACGCCGTGTTTTCATCAAATTTGCATTGAAATTATTTTTTAGTGTAAGATAAGTCAGCTTACGAGCCGCCGAGTTTGATCCCCACAATTTCGCAAGCCGTTTCTTTATTAAATTTGCGAGCAAAGTGAGACGTGCTTTTGTCAAATTTGCATTGAAGTTATTTTTTTGAGTAAGAAAAAAGAGTACAACCTTCACAATTTGGCAAGCGAGGCAAACCGTGTTTTTATCAAATTTGCATTAAAACTATTTTTTGAGTAAGAAAAGTCCGCGTACAAGCCGCCGAGTCAGATCTTCACAATTTAGCAAGAGTAGCAAGCCGTGTCTTATCAACTTTGTATTGCTATTTTTCTGAGCAAGAAAAACTAACATACGAGCCGTAAAGCAGCTTAATTTTGATTTTTACAATTTCGCGAGCGAAGTGAGCCGTGTTTTTATCAAATTTGCATTGAAACTATTTTTTTGAGTAAGAAAACCCAGAGTTAGATCTTTACAACTTGGGGAGCAAAGCGAGCCGTGCATTTGTCAAATTTGCATTGAAACAATTTTTTTGAGTAAGAAAAACCAGAGTTTGATCTTCACAATTTAGCGGGCGAAACGAGTGGTGTTTTTATCAAATTTTCATTGAAACAATTTTTTTGAGTAAGAAAACCCAGAGTTAGATCTTTACAACTTGGAAAGCGAAGCGAGCCGTGCATTTGTCAAATTTGCATTGAAACAAATTTTTTGAGTAAGAAAAACCAGAGTTTGATCTTTACAATTTAGAGAGCGAAACAAACCATGTTTTTATCAAATTTGTATTAAAATAATATGTTTGAGTAAGAAGCCAGAGTATGATTTTTGCCAATTTGCGAGCGAAGCGAGCCGTGTTTTCATCAAATTTGCATTGAAATTATTTTTTAGTGTAAGATAGTCAGCTTACGAGCCGCCGAGTTTTTATCCCCACAATTTGGCAAGCCGTTTCTTTATTAAATTTGCGAGCAAAGTGAGACGTGCTTTTGTCAAATTTGCATAAAAATTATTTTTTTGAGTAACAAAGAAGAGTATAATCTTCACAATTTGGCAAGCGAAGCAAACCGTGTTTTTATCAAATTTGCAACAAAACTATTATTCGAGTAAGAAAAGTCCGCGTACGACCCGCCGAGTCGGATTTTTACAATTTGGCAAGAGTAGCAAACCGTGTCAACTTTGTATTGAAACTATTTTTTCTGAGCAAGAAAAACTAGCCGTAAAGCAGCTTAATTTTGATTTTTACAATTTCGAGAGCGAAGCGAGCCGTGTTTTATCAAATTTGCATTGAAACTATTTTTTAAGTAAAAAAAAACCAGAGTTTGATTTTCACAATTTAGCGGGCGAAACGAGTGGTGTTTTTATCAAATTTTAATTGAAACATATTTTTTTGAGTAAGAAAAGCCAGAGTTTGATCTTCACAATTTGGAGACCGAAACAAACCATGTTTTTATCAAATTTGTATTAAAACAATTTGTTTGAGTAAGAAGCGAGAGTTTGATTTTTACAATTTGGCGTGCAAAGCGAGCTTTGTTTTTATCAAACTTGCATTGAAACTATTTTTGTGAAGAAGAAAAGAAAAATCGATGTTCTTGATCATTAAGCACCAACTGTACTGCTTACACCTTCTGTGATTATTGCAGTTGCGCAGTGAATTCAATTCCAAAATTATTTGTTTTAGTGACATATCGGTATAACAACACTTCCAAAATTTGTTGAATATTAAGAAAAACACTTTATTTCTTTAAGAAGCTAATTGTTGACACATTGTATAAGGTTTCGATAAATGATTGTTTTATCAAGTTGACATACAAATAAATAAATTTAATGATAAACAACGAAGAACATAATTACAACTAGGGATAATAATTACAACGGAACGTAAATAACTGAGAGTTGATGACATTTCCATAAATTAATTCGTTATCAGTTTAAGCCGAAAAACTTGCATTTTTTAATTTTCCAACACTCACCTGATAAGACAATCATTTATAGAAACTCTTTATGTTAATGGTTTGTATTTAAAAAATTACTAAGACATTAATGTAAAAATATTCGCCGTGAAGTACAACAAAAAATGCTGGCAATTTAAAAACATTTTAGAAAGATATACCATCTTCAATAATATTCTATTCATCATATGCGTTCAATAGGTAACCTTCTATGAATAACTTTATATACATATTAATTTAAAATTTAATTAATTCAGTTTAAATATGTTTCATATAAGCCATCAGACTGGTGGAAATGTTTAGATATGTGTTCTTACTCACCGAATAGTTAAGCACTTTAATGCACCTATCTCAAATTTTTTCGTTCGTTATTGCTGCAAAAAAAATCATTCGTTTTGGTACTGATTACATAAGTAATTTTAAATATAAATTCATGGTTAATGAAATAAAATACAAAAAACAATTAATTATAGTAAATTTTTTCGGAACACAATTCTGGTAACCTTTTTTCGATACACCATTTAATTTTTTCGATTACCTTATATAACGTCATTGTTACCGTCATATAAGAAATTGCGAAACGGGTAGTTTGTAAAAGATAATCAATGTTCGTAGTGACAGAACAAATCTAGGATTTTTACAAACAACATTTTTTAAATTACGCTTAGCAAAAGATTTATTGACTGGTATTATTAAGCTTAATGTCACTACGTTTACTTACACTGTATAAGAGTTTTGTAGAAAACATAATTCTTCTACAATAGGACTTTCAAAAAATGATAAAATGATAAGAGGATTTGTAAAAGATTTTTCATGACATGATAATAATATATGATCGTCTTAACAAGTGTAAGTACCATTTCTACAGATCCAAAACGAAAATACCGCAGACGCGCGTGTAAGAACAAAAATAAATTCTAGTCAGACGAATTTGAGTTAAAATCTGGATGCCGCATTGCATGATAAATCTTGAGAAACACTTACGCAGCCGTGTAATTATGTAATTACTGTTAGGAAATTTATAGACCAGATTCAAAATTAGTTCATAATGAAGAGATGCTACTACAGTTAATTGAGTGAAGATTAAGTTTTGCCATTCGTAATCTGTTTTCTAGAATGGCACGTTTATAGTATTTTAGTGCCTTATATTACGATTTCAAAATTAATGTCGTTTAGCATTTCCCAAATAAATACTTAAACGTGTTTTGTTCTAATTATACTGACTTAAGTGCGACACTAATTTTCAAATAAATGTATCGGTTTGAGTTTGCTTGTCGGTATACATGTATACGTAAGAATTATAATTACTTTTAAGTTTATGTTTGTATGTTTAATGTTAGTATGTACTTAAATTAAACCACCGGGGACTCGTACAAATTACTCGTGCTTTTATAGAAAGGCAACTTTTTAATACAAAAATTATACGTGAGGTTATTTAATTTATTGTACCTTAGGCACGTGTTGCGTGTTAAATACAACTAAGGTGTTTGATTACAGGGTAATTAAAATAATGCAGGTTTTACCTACTTTGACTTTATGATATTTAGAATTTTTTTTAGTTTATATTGTACCTAATAAATCTTTTATTATAACCATAACTTTCTGGTAGGTACCTACAAATATTTGAACTTTGGCTTTTAAAAAAAAACAAGAACTTTAAGGCACAAAATCAAGCTGCAAGGAGAAAGTTATAAAGTTTTAAACTGGTATTAGTTTGGAAAGAATGATCAACTTATCTAAAAATCAACATCATATAAATAATTTTTAACTTCTTGTGAAAACATGCTAGTATCTTTGTTTTGATTTCTTTCAATACTTCTATCTTGTTCAGAAAAATATTATTTAAAACGTCCATTCGCTTTATTTATTTGATTGCTTAGATTAGCAACATATGTTCCTTTCGCATCAATATTTCTCTTAAATATTCGAAGTGATTCACTACATCAATCTTTTTTCTGTCTTCTCAGACTCTCATTTTTACAATTTCTTTGCCGAGTGTCATTACCTTTGTTTTGTTTTTTATTAATATATATATATATATATATATATATATATATATAATCTTATCAACGTTTTTCTAAAAACGTTTCCTTACCAGATCCAAAGTGATTAAAATTATATTTTTAGTTTTTTAATACTTTAAAATATTAAGCTGAAATTTGGCATACGTAAATGTCTAATCTAGTGGCGTAGAATAAATAGGTGAGTGTAAACTTCGTAGATTAGACACTTTTAAGAAACATTTTTTGTACTCGTATATTTCAATAACAAATAGTAAATTAAAAAATAATAATATTGCAATGACGAGATTAGGGTAAAAATTATTTTTGAGGTGTCAGAAACGGAAGAATTTTCGATGAATAGAAGGAAAATAAAGAAGGACAAAGAATATTTTAAGATATCTCGAAGGAGCAAGACAAATATTAGCGGAACAGGAAGAGCAAATAAGAAAAAGAAAAAACAAGACGAAAAATGAGATACATTTGGAGAGAAACGGTCTTCTTCTTCTGCTTCGTATTTCCAGCACTTTATTCTTGGGATGTGGATTGCCAGCTTTCTTTCCACAGCTATAATAATCGTCCAAGTACTCTTCTCTTGCCATTATTGCTATTTTGTTGTTGTCCATTCGGCTTACGTGTTCGTTCAATCTCGCCTGCGCTGTCTAGTCCATCTCACAATGTCCTGAACCTTACATGTTTTTCTAATGGTTTTGCTTTTGATTCTGTCCCGCAAGGTTTTCGCCGTTATTTTGCGTAACACTTTCATTTCAGTTTTTCGCAGTAAATGTTTTGTTTTACTGGTGTCTGCCCTTGTCTCTGCCGCGTAGGTCATGATGGGTCTTATGCATGATTTGCATATGCGCACTTTGTTATCTATGTCAAGGAACTCATTTCTCAATATTACGTCTTTTAGGCATCCTGCTACTGAATTGGCTTTAATGGTTTGGCTAGTTATTTCTTTTTGTTAAATTTCATAGCTAGATATTTTACACCCAAGTATGAAAATGTCGTTACTTGTTCAATTGCTTTATTGTTAACCATTAATTTACATCTTTAGGGTTCTTTTGCTATTACCATGCTTTTTGTTTTTTCTACCGATATTGTCAGATTATCTTTCTCAGCCTTTTTTGAATTTTTGCAGTAATCGCTGGAGATTGTCCTCATTTTTTGCTATAATTATTGCGTCGTTTGCATAACATACAATTGAGATTTCTCCTGTGCTGAGTTTATACCCTAGATTTAGGTTCATTTTTGCTGTGATAATTTTATCCATTATAAGATTAAATAATAGCGGACTTAGGATATCTCCTTGTCGGATTCTTGTACGAACGTGTACGTCTTCGGAGTATTTTCCTTGTATCGTAGTTTAGTCGTATTGTTCGTGTTCAGCTTTTTTATTGCTCTTCTTAAATTCTCGGATATTTTTTTTTCTTGGCATATTTGGAGCACATCTTTTAGCAGTACGCAATCGAACGCTTTAGTTAGATCTATAAAGCACATGTACACTCATGAAATTTAAAACTTGGACCTCACAATTTCTGTAAACAAAAGTTTGCACATTGTGAAGCGGGCTTAAGGGTATCATTTACAATTCTAACAGCAGGTGGTCTCAGCAGGGGATATCTTATAGAAGGACTGTAGAATGAATCATTACACTAAGCACGTTTTAGAAAATAGGTAATTTACGTTGCTTACTTAATTTTTTTTTTAAAGAATATATTTGAAGGTATCGCTAATTAAACACCATAGCTCGATTAATTATCGAATCAAAATTTTGTTTAGGAAATGTTTACAAAATAAAATTAGAAATAATTTTGATTTGAAAAACGTCTACAAGCAATAACTTTTAAATTAAATCAAAAAACTAAACATGGTAATTTGGGTTGACTGATTATTACTTATTTTTAAATAAATCTAACCTACTAATTATTGTAAGTTATTTAAAAAAAAAATCATTAAACTCTCTATTCATAATATTTAGTCCTTACAAAATGTATATTTTATGACGTTTAATTTTTTTCTGTAGTTAATATAAAAAGTGAAAATAAAAACTAAGTCAATTGTTATTGTCAACGTATATATTTAGTTTTTGACAAGAATTTATTACATAATTATAATTAAGATACCAAGTTATAGTTTAAAATTAAATGAAAACTTTTTTTTTAAATAAAGATATTACTATATAAATAAATATAAGAAATCAATAATGGGTGTGACCTCCATTATTATTGATACATTCTTGGAAGCGTCTGCTCATTGACGCTATCAAGGTATCAATATAATTAATATTGATCGTCTTCCATGCGGTATCAATGACTGCAATTAGTGCATTAAGGTTTACTTATATGATATAAATTTGTGTTTCTAATATTACATCACAAACTAATCTTTATTTGCCAAAAAAATTGTTGCTTAACATAACAACGAACCGAAAGTCAAACAGAACGACAAACGATCTTTTATGATTTCTACAATCCGAACAACAAACGGAACGTTTGTGCTGTTCCAATAATTATTTTCAGTAGTTTTCAGTTCATATATATTTATTATTGACAAGAGAAAATTGCGGAAAACAAAAGATAGTGCCAACCAAATTTTTACGCCCAAAGAAGAGTAAAAATTATAATTTTCTTCACTTTTTTTTATTTTGGATATTTTCCGCCCAAATGATGCATTCTTAAACACTGATTAATTTAAAACATTTTTCTTCTGTCAACTCCATAATATTACCTAAAACACAACAAACCCACAAAAGGGAGGACAAAAATAAATAATTTAATTTTCTCGCATAAGTTTTTTGCCGTTTTGTTTAGATTCGTCCAAACCTGCAAACGCATTCGTGCGCATTTTCTTTGATGTCGGAGAAAAAACCGACAAGTTGCGGGAACGCCGCAAACCGTTCGTGGAACAATCAGGACTTGCGAATCTATTCTAAAATTCGTACGTAGCACCGTCAAATTAATGTTCCGATTGCCGTTCGGTTCGTTGTTCTGTTTGTTCCTCGGTTTTGTTGTTCAGGTGTGTACGAAGCTTTACAATAAGCATATTAATATGAACTATATCTTATGAAAGGAGAGTTATGTAACTATAATTAACGACAACGTTACGTTAGTAGATTCCATTTACTATTTACACATATTTTTTGAAACATTTAATAATTAACTATCGGGATATGATGACCCTATACTTCGCAGGTTGTGCGCAACTGGATACAAGCAAATAACTTGGAGCTGTTACCCTAACCAGCAAAAGCCCAGATTTTAACATTATCAAAAATGTTTGGGCTCGAATACTTGCTGTTATCCGAAGACAATAAGGGCCAAATTTTATACCAGTCAACCGTAATGCACTAATTGCAGCCATTGATACCGCATGGGAAACGATTAATATTAATTATATTGATACCTTGATAGCGTCAATGAGCAGACGCCTCCAAGAATGTATCAATAATAATAGAGGTCACACCCATTATTGATTTTTTATATTTATTTATATAGTAATACCTTTATTTAAAAAAAGAAAACGTTTTTATTTAATTTTCAACTATAACTTGGTATCCTAATTATAATTATGTAATAAATTCTTGTCAATAAACTAAATATATACGTTGACAATAAGAATTGCATTCGTTTTATTTTCACTTTTTATATTAACTACAGAAAAAAATGAAACGTCATAAAATATACATTTTGTAAGGACTAAATATTATGAATAGAGAGTTTAATGATTTTTTTTTAATAACTTTAATACCTTCAAATATATTCTTTAAAGAAAAAAATTAAGTAAGCAACGTAAATTACCTATTTTCTAAAACGTGTTTAGTGTAATGATTCATTCTACAGTCCTTCTATAAGATAACCCCTGCTGAGACTACCTGCTGTTAGAATTGTAAATGATACCCTTAAGTCCGCTTCACAATGTGCAAATTTTTGTTTACAGAAATTGTGGTGTCCAAGTTTTAAATTTCATGAGTGTAAATAGGTTTATTTATCTCTAGCGATTTCTCAACTAGTTGTCGTATAATAAATATTGCGTCGATAGTCGATCTGTTTTTACGAAGTTTTTGCTGTTCCTAATTTATGTCTACTATTTTGTTTACTTCGTCATCAATCAAGCTGGTGAATAATTTAGTTATTGTATTTAACAGCGATATGGTTTTATAATTTGAGGGATCGTTCTTGTTTCCTTTCTTAAATATTGGAATTGTAATGCCATGTCGAGATTCTTCTGGTACAATGAATTTATTTATTATTTTCTGAAAGAAGTTCTTTAATTATATGGCTAATGTTGTTACACCATATTTAATCAATTTATTAAGTATGTTATGGGTCCGAAAAGCTTTTTCTATTTTGCAGTTTCTTCATAGATTCAGTTATTTTATTTTGGTGGAATGTTGTTTGATTTATTGCTTTCTTCCACATTGTGGGGGGATGGGATCCTCGTCAACGTTGTTTACTTCACCATATAGGGTACCCAGAAAAGTTAAAGGAAATAAATGAGATCAAGTGAAAACCAGGTAAGAAAAATTAAAGAGGAAATAAGAAAGATCAATGAGATTTTGAAAGACAAATGCAAAAAAATAGGAAGGTAGAATAGATGGTGTAGACAAAATGGTAAAACACTAGAAAAGGAAAAAAGGAGAAAAATGTTGGTGGTTATTAGAATGGCATTAAAAAAGAAAGTAAGAAAACAGATGGAAGATAAGATAAAAAAATTGGGAATGGAAAGGCACAAACCTCATACATAGACAAGGATATGTCAAAAAAAGGAAAAGCAATTCAATTAATGACAAAAACAAAAACAAATAAATAGAGAGAGGGAAAAGAAAATGAATATATTATATATGAAGATGTGGGTCAAGGAAGGAGAAAGAGGGTGGACCGAAAAGAAAAAGGGGATTTGAAAATGGATACCAAAAAACTAGATAGAAAATGGGAAAAAGAAGAGGAATATAAGTAAAGGGAGAGAAGAAAACCAAAAAAACAAGAAATAAAATACTGATTTTTGGAAGTACTTATATTAAACCATAGAATTAGACAAAAAATAGTCCCGACCTGGACATTTGAAATAACAAGCTGAAAATTGGCAAAAATCTCAAGGATGATGTCCTAACTAACGTTTAAATGGTTTATACAATGTTATGTTTGATATAATAACACTATTCTGGACTTCCATTGTATTTCGCAGTATTCACCTGAAGACGATTGCAGATTCAATAGCAATTGAAACGTTGTGTTTATTATATAAAATAAAATATAGACAATGGAAGTCCAGAATAGTGTTATTAGTCCTAACTAAAACCCCAAAAGTCCCAAAAAATCCCGCTTGGGCAAAATCCGCTATCTTGGAAAAACCGCCGCCACCTTAATTTTGTCTTGTTTCAATCATAGCGGTCAAACTATTGCTCCGATTTTGTGCCTATTTATGAAAAAAGTATAAATTTTTACTTTGGTAAATTAAAATGTTTATTTAATTAGTTTTCTAAATGTATACTGGCATTCATCGTTGTTCTCCAAATGCTCATACAGTTTTTTGGAATCTTCCGAATTTACTTTAAACTTCATCGCGCCTACCACGAAATGGCTCAGGTTTTGCAGCGTCGGTAAATCTGAACACAGTAAGCGGACGCAAACTTAGCCAAAAAAATGTTGAGTAGCAATGACGGTGATAGCGAGCTTCTGCCTCTACCAAGTCAATTTCCCTGCCCAGCCTTTGCAAAACTTCCTTACCCCGTGAATTGGCTTTCTTACAAGATTATTGCACGTATATTCTTTATAAAAAGTAGGGTAGTACAAAGCTGAATGGTACTTGCCGATCTGGATGTTTGGAGTCGCAAAAATTGATTTATTTTCCACATATCATGCATGTTTTCTTAAAATCAAAAACGTCACTTGTGATGCCCAGACGATGGCTTTGTTTAGGTTTCTGTCCACATTCTCTTTCGCTGCGCAAAGGAACGCGGCCTTTGTCATTGAGTAGCTCAGCAATGTCATCTTTTCTTTCCAAACTTTTCCCGCATAGGTTATTTAAACCCCTTTTAACCACAACAACCACACAAAACACAACCAGCGTCTTCAATATCTAACAGCCACGCGAAAGTGGATTTTCTTGTTAACACCTGCATAAAACCCCTTCATTGAACGGGCAACTAAGGAACTACTGTTTGTGATGGCAATTCACAGATCGCGGCGCCAAAGTGTCTTAAATTTGAATGTCGCTTATCAACATTTCTAGTCTTACGGAGATTATCGGGATAATGTTAATGTAACAATTAATGTTTTCAACTGTCAACAATACTGTTTACTTACCTTCTAATCACGTACACATTCAACTTCAAAATCAAGATAAAGGATTTTTTCCAAGCGGGATTTTTTGGGATGATTATTTACATTCAAACAAACAAGTTATAACAAGAACGAAAAAAATTGGAGCAATAGTTTAACCGTTATGTTTGAAATAAGATAAAATCAAGATGACGGCCTTTTTTCCAATGATGGCAAATTTTTCCCAAACGGGATATTTTAGGACGATAACTTACATTTAAGTAAACAAATTATATAAAGAAGAAAAGGAGGTAAAGTGAATAGTAGAAAAAATTGAGAAAACAGTAGAAAAAAAACCTTTACGAAAAATAGAATAATTAAAGGAAAAAGCGGAATTGTGATGTAATGTGAGCTTCATCTTCTGTAAGCGATTGACTATAAAAAATCCTAAACATTTCAATTATTTCTTTATTGATTACTTGACATCGTGTTCTCTTCGAGCGTACTTACTTATTAATTACTTTACTAATAATACTACATTCTATTTCTTTTTTATTTTTTATCCCTTACTTTCTATTGGCATATAGAAGAATACAAAAAGCAAAGACAAATTTCAAAAAAAGAAAAGAAAAGAACAATTCAGATGAATAACAAATATGAAGAATATAGAAAAAGTAAGAAATAAAAAGCAAACATAGAAATTTATTAACAAAAGAAAAGAAAATGAAAATGAAAAAATCTAGAGTAAACAAAAATATTGGTAGTAACAATGAGAAGCTAAAAAGGAACGTGAAAAAAAAGAAGAAGGTGAACAAAAGAGATGAGGGGAATAACTAAAAAAAATAAATAAATGAGGCAATAAGAAAATTGAAAAATGGAAGAGCAAAAGTTGGGATACAACAAAAACAATGGAAATAAATTTGTAAAGAAATACAAAAAGGAAATTTTTTAGAAAAATAGAAAGAAGTAATATGCTCAATATATAAAGAAAATAAGAAATGTTAAGGATAAGTTTAAACAAAAACCAAAGGTAAGGAACACATTACCTGAGTGGCAAATGGATTTTAGGAAAAGGACGCAACGTTGATAATATATATCCTAAAACACATAGTAAATAAAAAGTTATAAAGAAAAGGAAAAAAAATGTACGCTATATTTATCGACTTTAGAGCCGAGTTTGATAGAGTAGAGAGGAAACTTCTGTGGGAAACAATGAGAAAACGCAAGATAAGGAAAAATATAATAGATACATTTTTATTATTGTATTGTGATGTAATTGTTATGTAAGTTTAAGATAAAAGTGAGGGAGGAGGTTAGGGAACTGAATTTTCAACAAGGAGAAAGTTAAAACAGGATATGAAAAAAAGAGATCCAAAAATACCAGATACAAAAAATACAGATAAATTGATTTGTATATTTTCTTTATAAAGATCTTGTTTTTCTCTTAAAAGTGAGATTTATACTGAAATATCTTTTCAGCGTTCCTTTCCAAAAAAATTTTTGTTTATTGTTTGAAGAACAAATTTTCTTCCATGACTAACATAAAATTTTAAAACTTTTGAAATCATGTTTAATTATAGAATGCCAACATTCTCACTCTTGGGATTCAAAAATATTTTGCCACACTTCTAAGCCTGTGCGATTTAAATATATTACTTTCTAGCTCTAGTGATGCTCGTGATTTCTCACGTTCGCCTCCTACTTACGCTTGGAACTTTTCACTTGCATCGAATTTTCATTCTAACCTATTACAGTAGTATTTCGTGCTTTTTTCCCATGCTCTTTGTAAATATTACGTTGTTGTTAAGGAAATTTTTACACATTTAAATATAATCTTATAAGCAACGATTTGCAACGCATGATTTAGAATTTTACATTTAATTTTTTTTGTGTTTTGGTATTTGGTGTTTAAAGAGTATACCGAAAAGTATGAAAATGTACGAAAAATCTCAACCGGCACTAAAAAAAACATGGTTTCCAGGGGTCTTAATAAAATATACAATTTTGTAGTTATAGAAAGAGTTTTGAATTTTTATTTTGGCCTAAAAGTTGGCGTTTTTGAATATTTTGTATATAATCCTTAAAATACCTTCAAATTACTTACCGGATTAAAGAACATTATTTGAAGCGATGTAACAAAATATATATATATATATATATATATATATATATATATATATAATCAAAAAATCTTGTTTACCGTAAGGTGTAAGATATTTAAATTTCATCACTGATTTCATTCAAGTTCGTACACAAATTTATTCCATTTCTTCTTGTCTTTTGCCAGTTTTTTTGCTTCTGTCCATGTTTTATTTTTCCTTTTAATTATTTCTGATATTTCATTGTTCCAGGTTTTCTTCGGTCTTCCTTGTTTTTTGACTTTATGAACTCCTGCTTTCCATATGTTTTTTACTTGTCTATTATTTTCCATTCTACATATATGTCCAAACCATCGTAACTGTTGTTTCTCTATTGTTTTCTTTACTGCTTCTATTTCAAGTTCTTCTCGTACTGTGTCGTTTCGAATTCTATCTTTTCTTGTAATTCCCTTAACCTTTCTTAAATATTTCATCTCCGTCGCTTGTATTTTTGCTATTCATTGTTTTTGTCATTATCCAGCTCTCACTTCCATATGTTAATATTGGCCTATAAATTGTTTTATATACTGTCATTTTAGTTCTTTTGCTTATTTCTTTTTTCCTATGAACGTTTTATTTATGCTGTGGTATAATTTTGTTGCACTATTAACTCTTTCATCCACTTCCATGTCCATTTTTCCTTCTCTCTGTATTATTACTCCTAGATATTTGAAGGCTTCTACTTGTTCTAACTTTTCTTGGTTTATTTCTATATTTACGTTCTTGTTTTCTTTACTCACTATCATCACTTTTGTCTTGCTCGCATTTACTTTCATGTTCCTTTTATCTAATTCTTCTTCCCAAATCTGTATATTTCTTTGTAAATCTTTTTCTGTGGGTGCAAATATTATCAAGTCGTCTGCGTACGCGCACTCTGATACATAGACCGGTAGTAAGTTTATGTACCCAACATGTAATTTTTTTGTTTTATCTTTTGTCGCTTTTATCACATCATCCATTATGATTGTGAAAAGTGTTGGACTCATTACTCCCCCTTGTCTAAGACCGTCTGTAATTTCGAAGTAATCAGATTCCATGTTGTCCTTCCTTATATAGTTTTATTGTTGTTATATAAACTTTTTACTGCTGTTCTTAATTTCACACTAATGTTTCTGTTCTTCAAGCTTTCCCAGACATCACTTTGTTTAACACTATCAAACGCTTTTTGTAAGTCTAAAAATATCATGTATATTTCTTTGTTAGTTGTTCTCGCTTTTTCTATTAGTTGCTTTACACTAAAAATATGATCCTGTACGCTTTTCCCTTTTCTGAATCCACTTTGCGATTCCTCTAATTGACTTTCTATGATATTTCTCAACCTTTTCTCTAATATCCTTTCATATGTCTTGCCTACTACACTCAGTAATGTAATACCTCTATAATTAGCACAATCTCTTCGGTCTCCTTTCTTAAACAGCGGTATTGTTATACCAATCGCCCAATCTTCCGATATTTTTCCTGTGTTCCAGGCTCTGTTGAAAATTTGTGTTAACATCTCTGTTCCTCTTTTTCCTATATTCTTTAACATTTCCCCAGTTATTTTGTCATGGCCTGCTGATTTTCCTCTTTTTATTTCTTTCAAAGCTACTAATACTTCATCTATTTGTATATTTTGATCGTCATTTTCCAGTTCTACTTCTACTATTTTATTATTTATCTCGTTGTTTGCTTCGTTATTATTATGAAGTTCTTGAAAATACTCTTTCCATCTTCTTATAATGTCTTTGTCTTGCGTTATTATACTGTTGTCTTTCGCTTTTAGTTGTTTCGATTTGTACTGTTCATTTTTTCTTAAATTTTTTAAAACTTTATAAAATAACTTTTGATTTCCTTTACTGTCTTGTTCCATTCTTTTACCAAAGTCTTCCCATGATTTTTGTTTAGCTTCTGATACCATCTGCTTTACTTTTATTCTTTGGTTTTTGTATTCTAAGTAACTCTCTTCCGATCTATTTCTTAAATATTTTTTCCATTTTTCTTTCTTATTTTTTACTTGCTGTTTTATTTCTTGGTTCCACCATTTCGTCTGTTTCCTATCTTTATTTATCGCTGTTATTCCACATATTTCATGTGCTGTCTGTAAAATTATATTCTTGAATATATCCCACATTTCTTCTAGCTCTGATACTTCCGCAAGATCTTTATTTTCATTCATTTTTATTTGTATTCGTTGCTGATATTTATATGCCGTAATTCTTTCCTGTAACTTATAAGCCTTTATAACTTCTTTTCTTTTATGGTGGGTTGGTTTTTCTTGTTGGCGGTTTTTATATCTATGCGTACTTTTGCTATCACTAAATAGTGGTCGCTATAAATTTCCGGTCCTCTTCTTACCTTTACGTCTAATATTTCTTTTCTGTAATCCTTGTTAATTAGTACATAATCTATTATTGACTTTTCACCTCTCGTTGGCATTTCCCTGGTGTATTTATGGATATCGCGATGCTTATAAAAACGTGTTTGTCACTATTAAATTGTTGTTTACACAAAAATTTATTAGTCTTTCGCCGTTATTATTTTTTGTGACCTCTCCTTCATTACCAATGACATCTCTTGAATCAGCGTTTCTTCGACCAACTCGCCCGTTGAAATCACCTAACACTAATACTCTTCCACTTATATCTTCCAGTAATTCGTTCAACAACTCCCAGAACTCATCTTTTATATTTGTTTTTTCATCTTCACTAGGTCCATATATTATTAACAATGTTATTTTTACTTGTTCATCTAGTTTAATTACTATTTTTAGTATTCTTGGTGATATAAACTCCCACTTGCTTATATTGCTTACATACTGTTTTTAATTAAGCATCCTACCCCTGCTGCCGCTCTTTCTTCCTGATTTACTCCACTAAATATAAATATATGTCCTCCTTCTAATGAGATTATACCTTGCCCCTTTTTTTCGTTTCTGTAATTGCTAAAATATCTAGTTTTGTGTCTTCAAATTCTTGTACCAATTCTTGCTCCTTTTCAATTACACTTCTAACATTCCATGTGCCCACTTTCAGTTTAAACTCATTTTTTTCTTTCTTGATTGTATCTTTTTTGTAATTTATTTGCTTGTCCAAGTCCTTTGCCATGTCCGTCTTTTTATTTTCTGCCATTTCCTTCTTTAGTTTTTGGTGCATTAGATTCCTCTAGTGCGCCCTTTTCTTCGTTCCATTTCCATACTTTACCGTCTATCGTTAATTTTGATAACCAATTTTAATATTTTTGCCTTGCTTTCTTTCTTCTGTTGCTCTTGTTCTTATTTGTTTTTTCGACTTCTCTCTCTAATTTTGTTAAGTCATTGTTAATAAATATTTGTTCACCTCTTATGTTCTTCAATTTGTTTTATTTTTCATTATCTCCAATTTGTCTTTCAGGTTTTCAAATTCTACCACACACATTTTGGTTCCAATTATATATGCGGTTTTAATCGGCACATCCACTTCCAATTTCTGTTGCAAAAAAATTTCCCATTTCTTCTTTTATGTTGCTGTCGTGTTTATATTTGTCCATGTTCAATCCTGATACTACTACGTTATTCCATTTCCTTTCTCTTTCCATTTTTCAAGTCGTATATTTGTCCCACGTAGTTCATTTTTTATCTGTCGATACTCGTTTTTTATTATTTCGTTTTCTTTCTTTATTTTATCATTTTCCGCTTCTAATTTTCTTATTTTTTCTTGGTACTCTTGTTGATCTGTTCTTATTTGACTAACTTCTAGTGATAAATTTTGTAGTACGCTTAATATTTTATCAATTTTATTTTCATCGTGATGTTTTTTTGGAGATCTTAAGGTCTTTTTACTACTATTAAATATTTCTTTTTCTTCGTCACTTGATGCATGTCGTTCTGTTCGCTTTCTTTTTCCTTCCTCCGTTGAGCTCATGTTGTTTTGTTTTTGCTTTGATTTTCGTTGATATTAATATGCACTTTGTGCGTTAATTTTAAATTTAATTTAAATTAAGTTAAATTTCCACGACTTCTTTTGTTTTGTCCCGTACACGAATTTAATTAAATTAAATCGTTTCTTGTATTACGTATTGTCTATTTAATAACCGCCCATAACTATCACTTAACGTTGTCTGTTCAAATGTGATAACTACTATCACTATCATTCGTTCGTACACAAATATCCACTATTTCGTATTTACTTATTACTTGTTAATTAATATTTGTACTTACATTACACTTTATGAGGTTCCTAATCTTTTAATTGAGTCTTTTGCTTATTATTTAGTTATGTTCATAAATCACCCGGTAACTAACGCTCGCAATGTTCGAATTTCGAATTTAATTGCGGAACACCAATACCGACGTCCACAAGATAGAATGAAAATACTACTACTGTAACAAATACCTACCTTTAATTTGATATTTTTAAGACTCACTTCAACTAAAAAAAATAAAAAACTTAAAAAATTTTTTTTTTCTTTGCTATTTCTTCAATTTTTTTGTTATTTTTTTTGTCTTCCCGGTCTTGTTTGTATAATGAACTCACTTGCAAAGAGTTTCGTGGGTTGTATTTAAAAATTTAATTGAAAGTCTTGTTATCAATACCTCAAAATAAGCGAAAAGTACCAGTAGATGGCGGCACAATAAGATGGAAAACTTGGCTAAAATTTGTATATAAAATGACTAAATAGTAAACCATGAAATAAGAATTGATAAATATGGGCCAGTAGAATAACAACGGCAAAATTTAATATTATTAGGAGGAGAAGAATATTATGTGCCTCACGAATAAAATGGAGTGATAAAAAAATTAAATTTGGAGTAACGCGAAAGTTAATACGAGTGTCCCGCAAAGAAACACATAAACATTAGGTAAATTAATACGAGTGGACATAGCAAAATTAAACATTAAGAACTTGAGGATTAAAAAAGAAACCAGCAAAACCCAGGTCAAATTGAGATAATTTGAAAAAGTACATGACGACAGAATCCAAACGACAACGATTAAGTTACGTACTTGTACTAATAACCAAGGTTAGTTGTTTGTTTGTATTAGTTTTAGTTTAGATTTAGTCAATTTTGTATAAACAATTTGTCGCAAACATCGAAATACTAAACTACGTAGTAGCGAAATTTAAAAGCGCTGTTGCACGATCTAAATAGAAAAATAAAATTTTGATTATTTGTTGTGTGTGTAAATAAAGAATGTTTTTTGGTGTTTTTAATATTATGGTGAGAATTAGTTTAGAATGGTATTTCTAAAAAGAAATAAAGAATTATTATTCCTGGTAAAGTACAGAGAATTATTATTTTAGAAATTAAAACTACGCACATAAAAACCTTTATTTGGTAAAAATAAACAGCCCTGAGAGTTTAGAGCCAAAATTAATTGTATGATTTAAACGTAAAAGTTAATATTAAGATTTTAAATTAGTTTCCGTAAAAAGTAGGTACACCCTCATATCATCGCCGTATTTAAAAAAGTAGACAGCTGATAAAAATTCGAGTTATAATTCAAAATTATCTAAGAAATCATTTTGTGTATACTTAAAAATAATTAATTCAATTCAATTCTACAGCTTACATAGTTAAATTTTTATTTGATTACTCGTTGTGTTATAATTCAAAATTGGCAGCGAATAAGTAAAACAAATCTACTCAAATAGAAGATGAATGTAAATAAGATCAAAATTTTGTAATACGTCACATCAAAACCAAACTAAATCTAACCAAACTAAAGTCTGACAGCATAAAGCAACCTGTCTTTTTTTTTTATTTATCCTTAACCCATATTTACTGGTTAGCCTTATTTTTCGAGAAAGTAAGACATTGATTTTGTTTTTAAATGTTGCTTGTTCTTCACATTTATTGTTAAACCATTTTTCTCTCATTATGTTCTCCCTAAAAAAATTGGAAGATCCATGTTTCTTATACACCTTTTTTGCAATTGTGTGTTTTTTTATCACTAAGCCATAGCTAAACTTATCAGTCTTTGTCTGTTGTCGTTTGTTTTTTTATGTTTACTGTTTTGCTCCATAATTAAATTTTTAATGTTTTTTTGTTTATTTTTGCAATGCAGTTCCCCATTTACATTTTTCTACTATAAGTTTGTGTCTTTTCTTTCTTCATTTCTCTTTTTGTTGAGCATGTATGTATGTTTTTATTGTGTATACTTATTCTTGCCTTTAATTTTATTCTAACGCATTCTCTTTTCTGTTGGTTTGACATTTTTCTTTTGTTCTTTTGCCATCTTAGCTTATTTTATATTGTGCACTGCCATTACTGAATTTTATATATTTTGTTTTTGTTATAACTTCTTTTAGTTCTCCGCTGGTCCACGAACCTTTAAGATTTGATGTTGCTTTTTTCTCGGTTCCTTCTCTTGACATCTTTCAAATTCATGGTTTTGTCCATTGCCAGTGTTGTTACCGTTCTCACCTAAATTGTGTTTTATTTTTTAGCCATCTTGTCCATATTGATATAGTTGGTTGTCCAGAAAGTTTCCTTTTGGTGACCTTTCTTAGATTGATCGTTTTATACTACCAGATGTTTTAGGTTTACTTTTTTGTCTAATATCAGTGTTTATCTTAAAAATGGTATCCAATAAATTAATAAGAAACTGACAAAATAAAACCCATTATTTTGCAACTTACGTTGGGAGTTTTTTTAAATTCTTTGCATTTTGACTTGTATGTAGGGTTTTTTATTTATGTGTCTTTGATTATCTGCCTGTTTTTTTGTCTAGAATAATCTCAGAAACGATTAAATGGGATTATAGGGAAATTCACTGACTTATAGAAACCTCTTCAAAAAATGTTACATTTTTCCTATGATTGACTGTTAAATTTCACTTTATCGTGATCATCACTATTAAAACAGTACAAAGCTCTTCACACATTTTTTTCAATATTTGGCTAGAATGCTGTAGGAATGTCATCCGTATTTTATCTTTGTTGTATTAATTTATTATTTTAAGCAATAATATAAAAATTTATTTGACTACCCGTAAATGTTAACGAAAATTACTTTGCTGTTAGTTTTCATTGATCAAAGAAATTTTGTTGTTTTTGTTTCATGTCTGAATTGCTTTCTAAATCATTAAACTAAGTCATCTCAGAAAAACTACACTGCTTTAGCAAGTATTGTTTTTCAAAACATTTACACTGAAATTCTGTTCATTGTACATACGTCAGGTGTGAAGATCTCAAAACGCCCGACATTAAAGATATCCAAAAAATGTCTTCAATAGTTTCTACCAATTAGAACAATTTAATTAATTTTTATAATATTAAATTATACATAATAAGATGGGGAGTTATGCGGCGGTTTCCAAACCGAAAATTTTAACATCCCTTTTTTTCACTTTTCCGATGAATTAGAGTTAGTACGTTATAATAAAGCAAAAAAATGTATGTCCTACGACCGGCCGTATGTAAACAAGATATAGAGAAAACCACCCGTCCGTATTTATGAAACTTTGTACAAGGACATTATTTATAATTCCAAATATCTCATTAGTTTTTGGGCATAATCTATGTAGCCAAAAGCGCCGTTAACTTATATAAATTTTTGAATTTTGAAATATTTAGAAAAATATTCATTTTACACTTCTTTGGTTCAAACGCTTGTTTTTAATTTGACAGAATAATACTCCCACTTTGCGGTCGGAATATGCAATGTGCAAACAAATTATCAATGTTATAACCTGATTATTTAGTTGTATTACTACTGATTATAAAAATATAATTTGGTTTAAAATAAATAATTTTCAAGCAGTAAAAATTGACATTCCATCGAAAAGGTAAGAACCATTAACTTTAGATGCTACCAACTAATTTAGTTTAAAAGACTATAGTATTTACTAATTTGAAAAGATTATACAAAATAACAGTTAATTTTAAAGGAAACAAAGAGTTTTTAAAATACAGTTACTATTTGAGTTTATATATTTTATCCTACATGTGTAGTTTTTTAGGTAATTATACCATCGTTTTCGGTGACAGAAGTCAAATTTCACTCACAAGAGATAATAATAATAATAATAATAATAAATGTATTTACGGATTTTATTTTTTTTACAAAAAGAACAATATAAATATACATATAATACATGTACAACCAAGCATACAAAAATACATGCTATAAGCAAGTACACTCATGAAATTTAAAACTTGGACACCACAATTTCTGTAAACAAAAGTTTGCACATTGTGAAGCGGGCTTAAGGGTATCATTTACAATTCTAACAGCAGGTAGTCTCAGCAGGGGTTATCTTATAGAAGGACTGTAGAATGAATCATTACACTAAGCACGTTTCAGAAAATAGGTAATTTACGTTGCTTACTTAATTTTTTTCTTTAAAGAATATATTTGAAGGTATCGCTAATTAAACACCATAGCTCGATTAATTATCGAATCAAAATTTTGTTTAGGAAATGTTTACAAAATAAAATTAGAAATAATTTTGATTTAAAAAACGTCTACAAGCAATAACTTTTAAATTAAATCAAAAAACTAAACATGGTTATTTGGGTTGACTGATTATTACTTATTTTAAAATAAATCTAACCTACTAATTATTATAAGTTATTAAAAAAAATCATTAAACTCTCTATTCATAATATTTAGTCCTTAAAAATGTATATTTTATGACGTTTCATTTTTTCTGTAGTTAATATAAAAAGTGAAAATAAAAACTAAGGCAATTCTTATTGTCAACGTATATATTTAGTTTTTTGACAAGAATTTATTACAAAAGAAAGGAACACCAACTGCAGCGTCTATTTAACCAACAGAAAAACACCAAAAAAACTGCACCAAAAACTTTACTCGGACACGTGTTTCAACAGCTAAGCTGTTATCATCAGCGATACCGATACTAAAAATAAAAACAACGGGAAGCTTATATATACTATCTGCTTATCACGCATCGTTAAACTGAATTGATTCTTAGATAAGCTTAAATAATTCCGAAAATCCTAATGGACCGTTATCATCATAATTCATAAGCAAATTTCTGTTTTTAAAAGTTTCTAAACTTTCATAAGAATCAAGTTTGTTTTTATTATATACCCTCTTCATTAATTCAATGTCGCCTACTCTATAGCCATTTTCAAGCATATGCATGGCAACACTGGACTTATCTGTGCGATGATATTTGACATGAGCTACGTGCTCTTTAAAACGAGTTTTAATAGGTCTCTTGGTTTGCCCTATAGATACTTGGTTACAGTCTTTACAATTAATTTTATATATTCCCGATTTATCACACATGTCTATTGGGTCTTTCGGATTGCCTAAAAGATTTTTGCAAGTTGTTACTACTAGAGGTTACTGTTTTATAATCAAATTTTGAAAATATTTTTGAAGACCTTATGTGTATGTGGGATAATTTGGTAATTTGACATTTTTCTTATCTATTTTGCTATTACTAGTTCCTTATGTTCTTCCAACACTAAATTTTTCCGACAACTTTCTAGAACTCATATTGAACTTTTTACTTTCCACAATTATATCAATTTTCTCTTTAAGAGACAAACGTTTTCTTTTTAGCGACATTGTAATTTTTCTGTACGTCTATATCTAACAGCACTGTTGAACATACTAACTCAAACTATGTATGCAAAATACAATTTTTTGGGTGAGCTTAATAAGTCTTTTAATGGCACTTTACCTGTAATTACTGTCTATTGTAAATCGAACAAATTCTTTAAATCAGTTCTTAAATACCGGTAATTACTTAAACCTCACACAATGAAACAATTATATATTTGTAATAAAAAATCTTTGGGGTTTAAGCACGTGTATTAATTATTAAATAATAATAATTTAATAATTATTACACGTGTTTAAACTCCAAAGATGTTTAATACAAACATGTTTACACGTGAAAGAATAAAGCATTATATATATATATATATATATATATTAATATTTATTAAACAATTGCACTTATGAGCATAAAAATAGATAAAAACTTATTTTCAGACCTACCGACTATATATATACAAAATTTCATTAAAAGCGGTTGAGCCGTTTTGGAGGAGTTCGAGGACAAACACTGTGACAAGAGAATTTTATATATACAGATTTAGAGTCCAAATGTACTCCCTAAATTTTGAACAACGTCAACAACTTTTAAAATAGTTTTATCAAGGTAATAATTGTATATAACAAATGTTTTGATCTACTGAAAGTGTTTGAGCAGCATTTTTGAAGATTTAAAAAAAGCTTGTTTGTAACACACCATTTAAAAATTGAATTAAGATCAAGTTGGATCAAATTCCAGTCTATGGAATTATTAATAATTTTAAAATTTTAATTGCGTCTGCATACAATAAATAATTAAAACGTTTAACATCTGCAACAAGATCGTTTATAAACAAGACAAACGAATTAGGAGCTCAATGAGCACCTTGTGGCACACCTAAAAACACTTTTATTTCTTCAGGATTAAAATTGTTAATTTTGACCTACTGCAACCTACCACTTAAAATGCTACTAAGCAATTTTACACACTGATTACTAAAACCAAAAACTTCTAATTTTGCTATTAACAATTTTTTGTCGATACGATCGAACGCTTTTGGAAAGTCAGTATACACTGCATCGACCTGAGCACCTTCATCTATAAATTTTGTGATCATAATTTAGAACAGCAAGAGATTAGACGTTATCGATTTGCCTTGGACAAAGCCATGTTTTTCATTAATCATTATTTGTTTACAAGACTTTCGAGACGATTTTATCCACTAATTTTGGAATGGCAGACTGGTTGCACTCCTCGGTAATTTGAAATATCCTGCCAATGCCTTTACTTAAATATTGGAGTAATATAACTTGTCTTCCAAAGATTAGGAAATTCATAAAAATCTAAAGATTTCTCAATATTATGCATATTTAATAAATTTGGTGGCACTCCATCTAATGTTTAACTATAATGATGTTATAAAACTACTTAGACTTTGGAAGTGTTTATGAGAAGAAATGAGGAGAAGTTGAACACCCAGTAATAATGAATTTATTTGAACAATTTTGGTATACTGGTGTATACAAATTAGATTAATAAACGATCACAATTTGATAAAAATTAAACTGTTAACTTCTTCAAAAAACTTAATAATGTGTTGCTCCACCACGATGTCTTGTGCACTCATTAACACGTCTATGCATACTTCTAATGAAGTGACCGATTTCTTCTTGAGGTATCTCATCCCATGCTATCTGTAACTGATGCTACAAAACCGCTAGAGTTTGTGCAGGGTGAGGTAAATTGAGTAATCTTCTTCCCATAATATCCCAGACGTGCTCGATGGGCGAAAGATCGGGAGATCTTGGTGGCCAAGGCAACAAAGCAATTTGATTGGCCTCAAAATGAACCAAAGAAACCCTAGCAACATGAGGTCGTGCGTTGTCTTGTTGGAATGTGCTGTTGGGGATGGTCTGAACATAAGGTACAATATGGGTGTCTACGACCTCCTGGATGTAGCGCGCAGCGGTCATGTTACCTCTAATGAAGACCAAAGGTGACCTACTTCCAATAGCAATAGCTTTCCATACCATAACTCCAACTGTGTGGTGCACATGCCTATTCACAGAAAATTGGGGATCTTGTCTTTCACCGCGCCGTCTTCTCACCTTTGCACGACCGTCATGCATACCCAAACAGAATCTGGATTCATCACTAAAGACAATTGAATTCCATTCTTGGTCCCAATTTGCCCGTTCTCTACACCACGCTAGACGATAACGTCGATGCTCTGGAAGTCAGTGGTAACACAAAAAGGGGACGGTATGAAAAGAGCCCAAAGGTTCTTATCCGTCTTTAAACGGTTCGCATCCCAATCGGTCTTCCATGTTTTTCAAACCACTGGTCCGCAATCGCCCGTGTAGAAGAGAAGCGGTCCCGTAAAGCCAATAGTCTAAGACGGCGATCTTCGCTTTCTGTGGTTCTTCGACGACGTCCTGTATTTCTCGCTCTTTGTGTACGGCCCTCTTGGTTTCCATGCCCAAACACAAACTGCCACAATGTTTAAACTCCGTTGCGTTCTAGCGGCTATATCTCTTATAGACAAACCAGCCTCACGCAATCCCACAATTCTACCCCTATCAAACTCGCTTAATTGCCAAAAATTATGGCGTCTTTGCACTGGAGGCATTGTGATTAAATTAAAAAAGCTCTTTAAAATGCAATTTAAATCGCTTAAATGACAACTGTTCTTACAAATGCTTAATTCATTGTTTTAGGGCTACTTAATCGTAAGTGTTTTGAATGAGGTTAACAAAACAACCGCTAGGGCAATATGGCTGAAAAACTGATCGTTTTTATTTTAATATAAACAAATATATTCCCAAACAAAATTTACAAAATATTCATTATTACTGGGTGTTCTTCTTTCTATGTCACTTAGTATATATTGCAATCCTAATTACAAAAAGTTGTGAGGTATTCAGGTGGTCGTAGATAAAGTATAGTACATAATACGAATTGTAAAGCAATTACGTACTCCCGTACGTAATATGCATCTTACAATTCTAGTTACGTAATATACTATAAAATGATAACACTCCCCGAATTGAAAATGCAAAATTCTAAAGCAAGTGTCTGTTGCATTGATGTCAAGTTTTTAAAAAATACTTTTGATGTAATAGGTTATCAGTTGCTACATATTATCAACACTTATTTAAGTAATGGTAAACTTACCGATGCTCTAAAATTAATACGGTAATACCTATTCCAAAAATTAAAAAACGACACTAAAGCTAATGATTTCAGACCAATTAATTTAGTCCCTAATTTTGAAAAGATACTCTGGGTTATTCATAAAAAGGTAATTTGGATTTAGACCGCCTCATTCTTATGAGACAGCATTACAACTAGTGATAACTTAGTGGAAAAAAGAAATGGATTTAGATAATGTAACTATTGCAGTCTTCGTTGATTTGCGTCGAGATTTTGAAACAGTTGATAAGTCAGTTTTATTACATAAACTTTATTGTTATAGAATTACAAGAACAGTGTTCAATGCGGTTTTAGGATTATTTAACTGATAGATATCAGTGCACGAAATACAATTCCATAACATCTGATCGAATAAAATGTGAATATAGTGTCCCTCAAGGCACCGTTTTAGGCCCTTTATTGTTCAATATTTACATAAACGACATAAGTAATTACATTAAACATCAACTGTTACGTTATTTGCACATTAATTTCGGCTTCCGGTAACAACATAGAACAACTTTCTAAAACTATAAACAAAGATCTCAAATGTTTTGCTAAATGGTTAGTTATAAATAAATCAAAATTAAATAAAGAAAAAACTAAATGTATGATTCAACTAAAAATTGATTAATTGTCTTCAAAAAAATTGTTGATAAAATTAAATACTTGGGGGTTACTACAGATAAGCATTTAAAATTTCATAGCTATGTTGAATGTACAATAAAAAAAATTGCAAAAGAAAATTGGGTTTCTCGCTCGTTTAAGAAAATATTTGTCAGTTTGAAGTATAACCATAATTTATAAAACAATTATACAACCACATTTTGATTACTGCAGTTTCATTTTCTTTCTGGCTGGCGAGACGCAAATACAGAAACTGCAGAGATTACAAAACCGTGCAATGCGAGTGATTTTGTGATTGAGTAATAACAAAAAAACTCTAATTGTAAATTTATACAAACTCTAAATTTTTAACTATTAGACGTAGAATTGTTAATAACATTTTAATATTTATATATAAATTGACTCATAATTAATGGCCGGCTTTTTCCAACAATTTTTTTATATGTTCTGATGAAATACATGATCATAGCACGCCAACATCCCATTTTTACAGAGTGCCTACTTCAATTATTAAAGAAGGGTTTAAAATATTTAATAGATTTCCTGGTTCAACACGAAACTCTGTAAATTTAAAAAAATTTAAAACTTTGTTGGCTTTAAACACTCACATTATTATTTTATTTGTAATGTTTGTATTTGTTATGTTAAATGTATGTTTTTTTATCTTTTGTGTCTTGTACCCAAATAGCTATACTGCTAAATAAATTCTATTATTATTATTATACTTTTATTATTATTCTTTTTATCAATTAAGTTATCTTTTGATGTGAGAAGTATAATACAACGACAAAGTGTTTAATTGAAAATTTTGGGCAATATACTTTTTATTATATAAAGTTACTCCTGTAGATGTCTTTCAATAGATGCATGAACTTCTTACGTGAGAATCTTTTCAGTTTGAAGATATTTCCTAACAAAAACACCAAAACTATTTATTGGAAATATTACACCAAAATTAAATGAATGTAGTTATAATAATATTTTGATAAAATTTAAGATTGGTATCCCTCGTTTCCAATTGTAATAACTTATTTTGATGAGTTTAATGCAAATGTGTAATGCAGGATGACGTCTTTACCTTCCGACGAGGAACTCTACTTTACTCTACATGACTGTGACATTTGCATATAGCAATCTAATCGAAAATTCAAATTAGTGACACTACAGTATTTAACTGTACGAAATGCAATCAACGCGGAATTGATAAAAAGTTAGTATTTTATGCAGTATTCCTCCTTATAAATATTACTATATACCTACTTACTTTTCGTATTATCCTTAATCATAAACACTATTTTTATTTGATCTTATTTCTATCGGTGCAAATTAACCCAAAAAATCAATAAAAATGTATGAGTTCGGGACTTGATCAGGTACACTAAATTTTAAAATGTTGCGATGGTAACAAGTTAAACGGTTTGTTGAACCGATTTAAAATTGATTTTAAACTACCTTAAAAGGTATTTTCTAGATGCGTTCTAAAAATAACATTGTGATCGTTTTGTTCAAAGTAAGAAACGAAAAAAATATTATCTATCAGCACGATTGATGTTAAATTATTTTTATGTAGATGCAGAATAAGTTATATACAGTGCGTGGGGGATATATGGAAAACTTTTTTATTATTAACTTTACGAAAAAAAGTTATTCTTTATGAAAAGTTCTGCATGTTCTAAAATCTAAATTACAATCATCAAATGTGAAATTTTTTCAGTCGTATGTGAGATTTGACAAAAAAATATGAATTTAGTGTTGGAATTTGTAACAATATAGAAAACTGAAATTATAAAAAATTGTTTGGAATAAAAACTATGTCTTTTATTTAAAATAAAAAAATTTACTTTTTGTTCCGTTTAGAAAGTATTTTAAAAATATGTATAAAAATATTATTAATACACTATTAAAGTAAAAATACGTCAACAAAATGATTCAGCATTCTGTTAATACAGTTACATTTGCATTGTTATTGTAGACAAAAAAAATGTTTTTTATCTAATTGGATGTAATTTCATATTTGAACGTAGTATTTACTTCCGATCAGCTTTTTTCAATAACAAATTTTGATATTATCAAATATAAAAAGTACTTTACTCTTGAGTAAAATTCAAATTTGTTGACAAACCGTGTATACGACTGTTATCTGATAATTATATTTTATATTTTAAAACATGCAGAACTCTTTATTAAAAAAACGGTTTATTTGTAAAAATAATAATAAAACAGTTCTCCATATATATCCAAAAGTAGGCGCCGGTGCAGCTTCAAAGGTTATTGACAATTTATTAAAAAACTTCTTCAAATTTTATTGTTTTTTCTTAGTATACTTTTTAAGTTTTACAGAAAAAAATCATAAGACATTTTTGTTTAGTGATAAATTTTCTACAAATAATATATTTTGTATTTTTTAGTTTATTATTAATTACAGTGGAAAACTGCCAAAAAATAAAGTTGACCAAAAACTAAACAAAATGAGATGTGTCCTGTTTCAAAATAAATATTAATTTGTTATAATAATTGTTTAAAAATGAAACTTTGAAACCTTATAGCTAGATACGAAATTATTATACAGAAATATTCTTTTAAGGTAAATTTGAGAATATACTAATTTTTAGTCGCTTTTGTTGTGAAAAGTTTTTGTTATAAACAATTGAAAATATTAGGTAGGATTCATATTATGAAAATGTAAATTAAAAAAAAACGATGTCATTTGTTTATTTAGAAGCCAAGAAATAAACAATTTACATTGTAATTGTTTATTCGGTAACTAAACAATATTGTGCTCAAAAAGAAATTGTACATTGTCTTCTATATATTAGCAATCGAGCTGCATTAATTTAAGAAAGTTAAGGTTAATAGTTTTTACAAAAAAAATAGCAACGATAGCTCTCGGCGGGTAGCGCAACGTGATTTGGAACACAGTTCATAAGCGCGTCAGCTCACACTTAGCAAAGCGTTTAATTCAAATTTTTTAAAATGATTTATTAATTTAACAAATTTTAATGTGATTTTATTACTTAATTTAATAGTTGGTATTGCTAGAAGTTGAGGGAAAAATAATAAAAAATAATACCAATTATTCAGTACAAACCAGAAAGTTATTAAAAATACCAACTTCTTAATTATAATATTTATTGTAACTTGTGCTTAATATATTATTAAATATAATTGTACATTTTGACATTAATGTATTATTAACATTGCTTACATGAACATTTACAACAAGCAAAATTCCAAAAGCAATTTCAAAGAAATTTGAGAATACCTGTTGCCAGAAAGAAAATTTTTATAATGTAAATTTTTTAGACTCATTTGTACGATAAATAACTAATAAATAACCAAGCGTTTGTATATGCATATCTGTTTAAAATTAATCTGTAGTATCCTAATATTTACATTTATTGAATAAAGGCATTTAAAAAAATTTCAATTTGAAATCCTCCAAATGTGTTCTTGATCTACAAAAAGTGTAGATTGTTTTAAGTAGTGGTGGCAACAAAAATTGATTAACCGGTTAATTGAATAATCGATTTTTGATTAATTGCGGTTTTGGAAAAATAGAAAACTGAATCTATAGTCGACTTCAAAATAGATTTGTAAAATCAGATTTGAAATCGACTTTTAAAATTAGTGTTTAAAAGTTGATTTTATAAATCCTGTTTTAAAGCCGCCTTTAAATGGGATTTTTAGTTAATTTTTTAATCTGTTCTTAGAATAGTGTTGTTTATCAATTGCAACGGCGAATTTAAATGCTGTTACTAATATTAATTAATAAATAAAAAATACCATAGAGGAAATATACGAAGAAACAAGGTGTAGAACAAGGGTAGGGAGGAAGCTAGGTAGAGAATTTAGGACGGAAAAGGACTAAAACAGGGATGTCCGCTAAGCCCAATCTTATTCTAGATATACATTAGTGATCTTGAGGAGGAAATGGAAAAAAATCAAGTAGGAGGAAGGAAAAAGATATGGGTTTTAGCTTATGCGGATGACATTGTGGCAATAGCGAGAAATGAAGAAGAGATGAGAGGAGTAGTTAAATTTATGAAGAAATACCTAGAAAATAAAAAAACTAGCAGCAAATGTCAGGGAAAACAAAAATTATGGAATTTAAAAAAGAAAAGGAAGACGAAAGGAGGTGAAATGGTGGTGGGGGAGGAGGAGGTAGAGAGAGTAGACAAGTATAGATACTTAGGTTACAACATCAGATATGATAACAAAGATGGAGACCATATAAAAGAGATGAAAATGAAAGGAAATAAAATAGTAGGACAAGAATGGGGGTTAGGGGAAAGGATATTTGGTAAAGATATAGAGAAAAAGAGATGGATGTTTAAAAAGTTGGTAAGAAGTGTGGTACTGTATGGAGCGGAGATTTGGGGTTGGAGGAATGGCAAAAGCTGGAGAAAATACAGGAGAAATACTGGAAGTGGACGTTAGAACTAGAGAAAGAGACACCGGGGTATATAGTGGAAGAAGAGCTAGAAATAGAAAAAATAAGGATACAAGCAGGAAGAATTGCAGTAAGGTATGAAGAAAAATGGGAAGTAAGAAGAAAAATAAAATACTTTAAAGTTTGGAAAGAGATAGAGGCACAGAAGGTAAAATATGGGGCAGAAGAAAGAAGAAAATACTATGAAAGAGTGGGATACGCGAGAGAAGAGATAAAGAGATTAAGAGAGGGGGGAGAAAGATGGAAGAGAAAATAATTGCAAGAGATAAAGATACTCAGAAGCAGGAAAGAAGGGCAAAAATAAAGGAAGGAAAATATAACGAGAAATACATAAAAATAATGACAGACAAGACACCAAGGTATGTAACAGAAGGAAAAGGAATGAATGAAATAAGAATGATTGCAAGGTTCAGGATGGGTAATGAAGAAAATGAAAATAAATATTGGATGAGTGATGAGGAGAGATTATGCAGGTTGTGTAGGGATGAATGGGAAAATATAATACATATAAAAGAGGGATGCAGGGAAACAAGACACGAGGAAAAGGAATGGAAGGTACTACTAGGAGAGAAAGGGAAGGAAAACAATGGATGAGGGAAGTGTTGGAGAGGAGGAAAGGGATGGAGGAGAGGAAAAGAAAAATACTGAAAGTTTAGAGAAGAGAGGGATGGAAGGTTGAAGAAGGAAACAGGAATTAATGGAATTATAATTTAATAAAATGTTATGTTGTTTTTTGTTTATTTTTTGTAAAGGAAAAAACTGAATCTTATGTTATAGTAATTTTAAGACAAAATAAATATTGAATACTAATTAATTTAGGTTGGTTTGAAGTTAATGTCTAAAATGTGATTTTAAGCGACCAAATGATCGTATCTTTGATAACTCCCGGCTTTAAAAGCTATATTTGAAAAAATAAGTGCCCATCTTCAGCCTGTATGAGGGGTATTTCCTACGCTTAGTTGCCTATAGATTATTTTTATTAGTCAAAGTTCCGGGCAAAAATGCAGAACCACCGTATTGAAAGATTGTTCAATTTTGAATAACATTTTCATTATTTTCAATGTTGATAATTAAATAAAATGTACATTAGTAATAACTTTACCAAACAATTAAATACATTTTTCTTAATGCTTAAAATATATGAAAATAGCTGTAAATCTTCTCACCCATATACATGAAAATTGCAAATTATATTCATTACGCTGATTTTTTCTAAAAATTTTTTTAAGATTTTAAACTTTGAAAGTACCGGTAAATTGTGATATGTATTAGGTATAATACTAATCCCGTCTGAATATATATTTCTCGAAAACGTTCACTTGGCAACTTAAATTTTAAGCAGTTTACGATCCATTATAAGTAAAAATGTAATAAAATATAAAAACATCGGAAAATTGTCTATGATATTATATTTAAAAATATTTTCTTTGTTGTTAAAATAATTTTCCGTTTTATTAAGGCGTCGTTAGGAACTTTCCCTTAAGACAAAGTGAAACCTTAGAACGGCATTACTTGTCTCCAATGTTGTACAGTATATTTTTAAACGTCGCGTTGTTAGGGTAAAGGTTAAATTATTTTCAAACATTTTAAAACTAAATTGAAACGGCTTAAGTAGATAAAATTCGCAAAAGATTTAATAAACTTGGATTAAAAGTTAAGATAGAATCCAATAAAAAATAGGAGTTTCTATTTAAAATATGATAGTTAATGGTTACTTCGGTACTACCGAAAGTGTGACATTTTTATGAATGTTTTAATTAAAAATCCATATTTCATTACGCTTGTGTATAAAATTTCATGACGCAATTATTACTGAAAATTTTGATAAACAAATATAGCGCACAGAAGCAATCATCCGACCCGAAAAATATGTCAACTAAATTTAAAATTGATAGTGCGAATGCAATTCACCAATCACAATACAAATTACTGTAGCGGTATATTCGTCGACGAAAGTTTGTTTGTTGTTGTTTTTGCTGTTCACGAGCTTGTTATTTCGTCCGTTTTCGTCTTATTTGTTTCTCTGAGTGTACAAACTTAGAGCACAGCGACATTGTACCCGTCCACCAGGTCGCATGTTTGCTTCTGTCTACTGTACACTCCTCCGCAAATTTTGAAATTTCGTTGTGAAAAATTAATTTTATTGTTTTTTCTGGAATTATACCTAACTCTAATATCTACTAACTTATTAACACTAATTTACTAATTCATGAACAAAAAATTTAGAAAAAACTACAAATTGCAAAAATCCAAAAATCGCCATTCTTCTAGTCCACAAATTCGTATGTTACAGTCGTGTAGTTGACCTTAATTGCGTGTACTACCTCCTCGAGCATTAATAACAGCTCGCATCCTTCGTGGCACACTTTCAATGAGCGTTGTAACTTTTGGTTGTTCAACTTCTTCCCATGCTTCCATTAATCTAAGAGTAAACTCCGGTAGATCTCTAGGACGGTGTTGCAAGTTTTTAATTATCCTTTCCACAATATCCCATAGATGTTCTATTAAATTCAGATTAGGGCTTCGTGTTAGCCAGTCCATTCAAACAATTCCACTTGTTTAAAATACTGGTTTACAATTCCGGCGATATGCGGCCTGGCATTATCTTACATAAAAATAAAATTATCTCCGATGTATGGAGCAAATGCTACAACATGAGGGTCTAACACATCTGTGATGTATTGATGGGCTGTTAGTCGACCACCATTAATAAGTACCAACTCTGTTTTTGCTTGCGATATGATACCTGCCCATACCATGACGGAGCCACCACCATATTGCACGGTTCTTAATATGCATGCCTGCCACTATCTTTTGCCAGGACGTCTATATACTCGTCTACGGCGGTCATCACTATATAGAGAAAATTTGGACTCGTCACTGAACATTACTCTACCCCAATCAGCATTGTTCCAATTAAGATGTTTCTGCAAAAATTTTAAGCGTTTTTGTCGGTGCTCCCGGGTTAGCAAAGGACCTCTAGCAACTTGATAGAGTCAAAGATCGTCTTCATCGAGTCTTCTTCTAACCGTATCGTTGCTTAGTCGACGACTATAGGTTATAATAAAATTGTTGTTGTAGGTAAGTGCTCGTTATGAATCGTTGCCTTAAACTTTGAAACCGTTGCAGTCCTTCTTTGATTTTGCCCGTGTCTTCTTTTGTGATTACCACATGCAAACGTTGGGCAATGTAAGTTGCAGTAAACCCTTTCTCTTGCAGCGCTACTACAACAGCACATTCTTGTCCCGTAAGATTTTTCGAAATCCGTGAGGGAGATTCATTTTTGTCTGTCTTTTAAATGATGGTGTAAATAAACTTTTTGAACTCACTACTTCAAAAACAACGTCTGACGCAATGTGTAGTCAACCAGGAATGCGTGTTTTCCGGTTTAGTCGACCGTGAAACACACAGTAGTGCCAACCCTTCAAAGTAGAAGTTTTATGTTACCGCGATTATTTTATAATAAGATGCAAATATAACCTCAATAACAAAATCGAGCCAGAGAAGGAGACTGTCTGTTTCGTTTCAAAACAGGTTAAACATATTTTAATTGACTTTAAATGCAGTAAGTGACATTTAGAATTAAATTAATGTATACAGCATACAACTTAAACAGTTTTACTTTTAT
The DNA here is from genome assembly GCA_030710515.1 of Abscondita cerata. NCBI lineage: Eukaryota > Metazoa > Arthropoda > Insecta > Coleoptera > Lampyridae > Abscondita > Abscondita cerata. The sequence goes on from JALBCR010000683.1 coordinate 88,399, forward strand.
ATGTATTTATCGTACAGTTGGTGCAATTTGAAATTGTTATTCCAGAAGTTCCTGGAGGGTGAGAATCAGATAACGACTGTGCCACTTTTACAGTATAAATTATATGAGATGGTCCCGGTGCTGGCTCTATTAAACGATCGGCAATATCATCAACGTAACTTTTAGCCACGCTTGAAGATTTTCATCCTCCAAATTTTTTAAGTGTTAGCAGATCTCACTTTTATCAGCCAACAGAGTTGCTGCACTTCTTCGAAAACAGTGGCCAGTGTAGTCTTTTGGATTCTCTAACCAAAGGAATTCGGCTACTTGGCTAGGAATTTTACCAATTGTATTAAGTCCTACTGGTGAATTAACACATTTGCCGTTTCTGTAAGTGCAAAAAAAAAAAACGTTTGTTTGCCTCTGGTCTTACATTTCTATATTTTAGCAGCAAGTTTATCCATTCGGGTTTAGTTACTGCAAATCGTCGAGAAACATTTGTTTTTGTTTCTAGTACATTGACGAGAATAACGTCAGATTTGAACTCGATATCATTAAATGACATTTTGCACAACTCTTCACGACGACATGCACTGGAAATACTCATTATTACTACTACCTATAAAATGAATTAGATACTTAGTTTATATGTATCTTATATTAATATGTTATGTCGTTAGTGTGAACGCACACCTACTCTCGATTCATTTTCAAATCTATACAAAAATCAACCTTTTTCAAATTCGTCTCACATTAGAACGGCTTAAGATATTTTCGTTTCGAAAAAGTTTCGAGTTTACGAAAGATGTGTCTTTATTTTTCAATTTAGATTTTTTTTGTACAAGGGCATCTTCGAGGTTAAAAAAAATGTTAAAAATAGTCAAAAAAATTTCAAACAAATTGAGCCGTAAGTTGACCACAACTCGCTTATTTACGGACCGATTTTCAAAATTCAAAAGCATCATACGCGGATAAAGAAATAAAATTTTTGGCCGTTTCAGTTTTGTTAGACCTCGCGTGTTTTCAAAAGTTATAAGCGAAAAACGTTTCCGACAAAATTTCATTCGAAAACTAAAACGGCCATAATTTCTAAATTATAACAGATAAAAAAAATTTATTTAAAAAAAACGTTCCTTTTATGACCCTATCACATAATGTTTAAAAAAATTTATCATTTTAAAAATTTTTTTTAAGGAATTTTACATTGTTATACGAATACTGTAATTTTTATAACTCCGGAACCATATTACGTAAAAACACGAATAAAAATCAAAATATTCGTAATTTTGCAAATTTTCGAATGGTTTAACTGTAGAGGATTCAATTTCACCCAAAAAAATCTTCGTATGCACGAACTTGATGACTCACACACGCGTAACTGCGAGCGTTATGCGAACCAAACAGTCAATTTCACCTAAATAAACTTTGTTGTATTACGTTAAAGCGGTCGAGCCAATAAATCCGCTTCTAAATATTTTTTAATAAATAATTTCTATTCGGACTACATCCATATCTTCTATATTAATATGTTATGTCGTTTGTGCGTCCTCACCTACTCTCGATTCGTTGCGAGCGCACACCCGAATACTCTCGACTCATTTGTACGAATTCACATGGAGTACATACTCTGCATTCATATTGATTACTCAACTGATGAATGTTAATGTAAGTGCTAATTATTGTTCATGACTGTCTGCTCTTTAGAAGCTAATTTATTTTTGTGACTTAACGCATGCGTAGCATGCTGGCTTTGTCTAGTTTATAAAATATGTTGTTTATTACACACCTTCATTAATGGAAATGAATTGTCTGGGGCCTTAACAATGAACTTATTAATTTCGTTATCGTTTAAAACTTTAGATTTTTTTCGTTTTAAGTTGTACGTTTCCCTCTTTAAAAAGGCCACAAGTTTTGTAAGTTTTGAAATGTCAACGTTATTGTGTATTATCAAACAGGATTTTAACATAGAATAATGCGACCAAAGAGACTTTTTACTGGAAAACGTTTGAAAATATCCCAGTAAACAATTTTCAGTGTATTTACTAATTTTATGTAATTTGCACCAGTCCAGAAACTTTGAATACACTAATTCATACCGTTTTTTGACTTATCCGGCAATAAGTTTTCGACAATGATTCCAACTTTTATCCAATAAATTTATGCCTTAAAAAAAATCTTTTGTTAAACCCTTAAAAAACTCGTCCACCGCTTCTTTTAGTTCTTCATCAGCAGAAAAATGTTGTCCCCTCAAATGGTGTTTTAATTTAAGAAAGAGGTAATAGTCACTCGGTGCCAAGTCTGGAATATAGAGTGGATGTTTCCATTTTATTGAATTTCCTACATGTTCTTGCCACAATTTTGTCCATTCTCCATGAAGAATAAATAGATTCATCAAAACTTTATGCGAGTAATTATTTCTCTTCATTGTAATTTGTTTTTGAATAAGTATTAAGTAGTAAATCACAATCATAATCTCAAAACTTTGACGTCTGTCAAACACAGTGAATAATTGAGCAATTGTCAAATCACATGGCGTTCCATGACTAACTAATGCAAATTACGCGAAAACAATGTGATTTTTAATCATTATTGCGATTATTTCAAAAAGTTGACAATACTACTATGCTATATCAACTTGAAGGCATTTTAATTGTCTATCAGAATTTCAAGTGATATACAGGGTGTTCTATTTAAAAAATAAAGTTTTGACCTCTTTTGCACGTCACGTCAAAATCATTAATTTTAAACCGCCCTGTATAAGACAAAATAAATTTATTTAGGCAGTTGTTAAATACAAGGTTTTTGCAAACTGCATCTAAAATTTCAGTCTTATATCGGTTTAAATAGCAGTAAAATTTATATTTTGGTGGGATCACATTTTGAAAAAAAATAACCTAAAATAATTATTATCTCGAAAACCGCCGTAGATAAAAAAAATATCAGTAAAAATTGTAATTCTAAAAATTGAATAATGTATAGGGTGTTTCATTTAAAATTAACAAGTTGTAACTACTTTTAAGTAGAAGCGGCAACACCGCCAAAATGAAAATATTTTAGAAAGATAGATCGTGTCTATTTATGGCAATAACCAAATTTTTAGATCACTCCTATGCTCCGTTTTCATAAACGTTTAACCTACCATCGACCATCAATGACCCTGTTATATGTCACTGGTACATATGCCAAATACTAGATCCTATTGGACTGACGAACTTGAATTTCCGCTAATAAAAAATGCCACTAAATAAATTCGAAAAACTGCGACAATTTCTTCATTTGAATGATAATACTAAGTTTATACCACGAAACGAAGCCGGACACGATAGAATATTCAAACTTAGACCATTTGTGGATCATCTCAAGAAGAAATTCAATTCCGCGTCGCTGGAGCAACATTTATCTATTGATGAGCAAATGTGCTCAACTAAAGGCATTATATAAAGCAGTATATGCCGATGAAACCACATAAATGGGGGTTTAAATTGTTTGTTCTTTCGGATATTTCCGGTTTTGCATATAACTTTGAAATCTATAGTGAATGAAAGGAGAATGATCAAACCCGTCCTGCAGAAGAGACAGATCTTGGTGCTTGTTCTTAGATTGTCACGTATTATACCAAGAAATCAAAACTATAGAGTTTATTACTATAACTATTACACTTCAGTCCCACTGATGGTTCATCTAGCTAAACAAGAGATACACACTTTGGGTACAATCCGAAGAAATTGGTTGCCAAATTGTAAGCTTCCTACAAAGCACTTTTGAAGAATGAACAACGTGGCATAAGTAAAGAGTTTGTAGCAACAGTCGACGGAATTGATATATCTTCACTTGTATGGAAAGATAACAAATATGTAACTCTTCTTTCATCATTTGCGGGAACCCATCCCCAAACATTTGTTAAAAGATTCAACCAAAAACAAAAAGAAACTATTGACGTCAGTTGTCCACATCTATTAGACAGTTTGATAGGTTGCTACAAAATTAAGATGAAAAGTAGGAAGTGGTATGTAAAACTTTTCTACTACCTGATAGATCTAACGGTGGTGAATGCTTGGTTGATTTATAAACGAGTTCGTGAAAGAAATGAAACTAATGTGAAGAAGATTTTGGACCAGGATAGATTCAGAGCGGAAGTGGCTCATTGTTTGATAAAAATAAATACCACAGCAACAGTAATACCAAAAAGAGGAGACCTTCTACTGCAATTGTCGAGCAAGAAATTCAAGCGAAAGAAGAAGAAAGGCCCAGCTCAACATGCGTCACCACAAGATATTCGATAAGATCAACTAGGACATTGGCCTATTCCTGTACCTACTAAAATGAGATGCAAATATCCTTGGAAGCTTTTAAACTCTGCAATTGTCATAAAGCAGCATAATCTTTTGATCGCAGTTGTGGGGTCTTTTGTGTTGTTCGGCAGTTTTCAACTTCCTGATTGTTTTTTTATAAACCTCTCCTGTTATTGAAAAACCTTTTCATATATTTAATCAGTAAGATTCCTTCTATATCCCAAAACACCGCCGCTATCAGCTTTCCAAATAAATTCTGCGTTTATGCTCTTTTCGGTGGTAGAGATTTATTGTGGACCCACTGCATGGATTCTTGTTTGGTCGGTGGATCCCAGTGTTTCATCACATACTATAATTTTTAAAAAATTCTTTGTTTTTAACTAAAGTCCTTAAATTTTCTTTGCAAATTTGATCTCGACACAATTTTTGTTTGGCAGTAAGCAATCTCGGAATCCAACGTGCTGAGACCATACGCATCTCTAAATCTTCATACAAAGTTTTTAATATCTTAGCTTCCGATACTTCTACTTCAACAGCTATCTTTGAAACTTTTATTCTTCGATCTGTTAAAATCAGAACCTCAACTTTCTTGATGTTTTCGTTGGTTCTTGTTTTAATAAGCTTTTGTCATTTTGGATCATCTTGAATTGATTTCCTACTCCATTGAAACTGTTTGGAGCAAAATTTTATTGTAAAATAAAATGGAACATCTTCTCCATACACAAATTGCAAATATCTTTCGGTCCACTTCCTTCCTTTGTCAAGAATTTGATTACGCTTCTATATTCTAGCTAAAATTCACTCATTTCTGTCGGTTAAAGCAATACCTTAGCAACAAATCTCTTCGGATGTGAACCAAATTTGGTCGGTAACCATTAAAATTTCTCAGCAACTTGACAACAAAAATTTACGATAGTTACTTGTTTTCGTAGAAAAAAAAATATAAAAATTTTCTCTCATGTATTATATATTATAACTGTGGCGTTTAGGGTGTATAATAGACGCCGGTTTAACCAGAAAAGAACTAGAGTTCGTCGTTTCGTGTTTAGATGCTTTTATTGACGTTCACTTACAGTTATTGTGATGTAGTATTTACATAAATTAATGAAGTTGGCGTAGGTCGTAGGACATATTAAGTTTGCGTACAATGTGCTGCGTGGGTGACACTTAACATCGTAGTATCACATGTCGGGCCGGATATCGCTGGCCGGGTTGTATGTTAGCGATGCGTTCGTGTTCTTTTCTGGTTAAACTGGCGTCTAGTATACACCTAAACGCCACAGTGGTGACCCCGACGTGATTGGTTTTGTCACGTCTGCTATCACAAAACGCCAGGCAAAGAATATTCGTAAACCTAAGTTAAGACTGAGGGTTATGAATCCGTACGTTGCGATGGTTGATGCAATTGCTGCTGTTAGTTTGTAAGATGTTTTGCTCCGTGTCGACTAAGAATCTTTTACGTGTGCTTTGTTCGTATATGAATAGGCGGCGCGAGGTTATGTGAAGCCTGTCGTTGGCAGCGTTTATCAACTGCTCGGCTTGTTTCCTGACAAAAAATTACATAGGTTGCGGAATTTATTTGTCTTGATGGTACCAGCAAGTAGCTGTGTTGTTAGGGTTGTATTTGTTTCGTCGGTTGTCTCTCGAACTTGATTGGTTTCGGAAAGGTAGTAGCGATTGTCTGTTGCGGCGATGTCCGGCGTTCGTATGGGGGATCGTCGTATCGCATGTGTGGACGTTTCTGAATGCAAGGGTTTCGTTGACGTCATCGACAAGTAGGTCGTTGGCAACCAGCCTAACCACAGGGTCCCTAAAGTAGTCGAGGACGGTGGTTCCACCAAAAGTTCTTTAAGTGCCTTAAGAATTGAGACGGTTTGCGATCGCCGAGTTCTTCGCCTTTGAGTAGCTGCTGTATTTTTGTGTTTTTTGTAATACGCTTAGGCGCAGGCAGTTAATCAGCTCCTTCTTAAGGGTGTCGTATTTGCCTTCGGTCGGAGGATTGGAGGATGTCGCGTACCTCGGTGGCGTGTCTCGTATCAATGTTGGCAATCACGTAATTATACTTGGTTTCGCCTGCAGTAATTCTTTCTTTCTTTCGCGGCAAAACGGATGATGATGAGGACAAGTAGTACCACAGTAATTGTATGGAGCGTATCGGCGGTGGTCAAATTGACTGTTGCGCTGCCATTAGCGTATTTTACGATAATCTCTTCCTTGTGCATTCATCGGGATTTTACCAACGTTTGATGACGAATAGTGCAATTATAAGAGCAAGACGTCTTAAATGTGCCGTTGTTGGTGAATTGACGAATGAATTTCCTCTCTAACGTTGATCTTTCTCTAATTATCACGTTGACTCCGCTGTGGCGTTTAGGTGTGAATACTCGTAAATCCGACATGATTTCAAATTCTTTTTCTGGTTCAATCCTGCGTTTAGAGTATTCACACCTAAACGCCACATTTGAGACAAAACTATTTTTTTCATTCTTACGTTATTATTCAGAAGAAATTTGCCTATTTTTTTTGCAGGTAGGCGAACAGTCTCTGAAAAAAGTCCCAGAGTCACTGGACTAATATATTTTTAAAATGTTGTTAACAAAATTAACCAATAAGTATGTTCAGCTCCTGTCAACAATTTTATCTAATAGTGAAAAAATCGAAAGAATTGCTCAAAATAAAGGTTGTATGATTGTCACAATGTATTTAACATTAGTGGTGCATTTGTATTGGGTGTATGCTACTTATATGTTAGTAATAATGTTCAGATAATGTATGTATTATGCAACTAAAAAGGTAGGTAAAGTTTAACAATTTCATTTAAAACAATAGTTTCTACAGACACTACACAAACAATACAACCCAAGGTTGGCTTTTCTGTAAATACATGTATTTCGCAAATTTGCAATACAGATAGAGTTTATTAGTCGTTTCTTAAACCATTAAACTGAACTTACTGTAATAACAAACATCTAATCGTAGATTTTGGATAAACATGTTTCCGACAGTTAAATAAGTGTTTAAACTTAAACTAGAAATCTAAATACATACATATTTAACACCCCAATCTTACATAATTTCGGCTCATTAACAGTTTAACAGTAAACTAGAAATTTTGTACGCTCTTAACGTGCAGTAATTTTCTTGGTGTTAGTGGATATAAAATCTTATTATTATATTATTATTATTGTTACTCGTATTTAAAATTGAAGGGCATATTTGTTGACATCAGAAGAATTGTACTTACTCCAAGAATTGTGCAAGAAACTTAAAGTACTGACAACTTGGATTTTCTCTAATAAACCTATAAAGTTTAGTTTTAGTTCAATTATTTTTTTACATGTTATTTTTATCTAAGTTTGTCTTAGCAAAATCTTTAACATTGTTCTGATATGGTCCTATTTATATTTAGAAAGCGGTAGTGGATCTTTTCAATCTTCTATTCTTTACTATGGGTAGATTTTAACCCTTAACTACCGATGGTAACAAGTTGAGACGTAAACTCCGATCCTCGGTCAGTCAGACCGCTATTTCTTTTTTTTAAGTTATTGAAGTAATTTAATTTTTTTAATGATTTTATGGAATGGATGTTATTATTTAATATAAATGCTGGCAACTTGTGCAATTAAATAATAAAATGTTAACTAATATTATGTATAATGTAAATTTTCCGATAAGACCTCAAAAATCATGTGTGTGATTTAAACCATCAAAAAAATTTGTATAAGTACAAAATAAGATATCAAACTATCATAAACAAATTTATTTTATAAAAATAAGATGTCTGTCGTCATAAACAAAGTATAAAATCAAACAAAAATATATTCCATTTTAAAAAATACAAAAGATAAAAATCTTATAATTATTAGATACATTGAGGACAGATAGTTCTTGAACATTCCAAACAAATTAGATTTTGCATGAAATACACATATATTGGGTTTTTCTTTTCTTTTGTAAGAGCATAAAGAACAAGTTTTTCGTTTCGTAAGCCTGTCAATATTGTTAACACTCAACTGTTCTTGGTTTGAACTGAAACATCATCGAATTTCCAAAATTCGCCTTATACTCATAAGAAGTTCTCGACTTAACGACATATTAGTATTCCTTCTTTTCATTTCGGGTATTACTAATTCGTATGCTAAATTTTTCGTAAATTCCAATCGGTTTTGTTCAGGATTATCTCTAAAACTACTGTAGAGGATATACAAATTTACCGCGCTAATATCTATTATTCTGTAGAACAGTGCCATTGGCCATCTCCTAGTTCGCCTTCCAGTACTATATATAGAGCATTTTTCATCTAGAGAATCTACACCTGATTTTGTATTATTATAGTGAGCAATAATTTCGGGTTTTTCCGTAATATCATCCGTGGAGATCGTATGATGCATGGAGCTAAGTAAAATTACCGCTTTCGATTTCTTCGGTACGTACGAAAGTAATGTAATATGTTTTGTAAAACCGTATATTGCGGACCCTTCATTTCTAGATTTCTTTGGTAGAAACTCTGGTGGAATTTCTTTTTATTTTTTAAGGGTCCCAACATAGGTAAGTCCTTTGGTTCGTAATATTTCCACTAATTCAATTGAAGAGAACCAATTGTCTGCAGTAATGTTTCTATTGCTATTGTAGATGGGAGTTGCAAGACGTAGAACAGACTGTGTGGGTTTCAGGTATTTCTTCTCTTCAGCTGTTAGGTTCTGGCCGTCTGAATCTTTACCTAAATATAAATATCCATTGTAAAAATAATTGTTTCTGGCATCAGTAAGGGCCATCAACTTTAATCCGTATTTGGCAGGTTTATTTGGTAGATACATGCGAAATCTACATCGTCCTTTGAAACCTATTAACATTTCATCTATGGTAGCATTCGCACCCAAACTATATATTTTTTGACAATTGTGAACAAATTCGTTAAAAACTTCTGAAATAGGTGCCCCAGGATCAATCTTCATTCTTTCTCTTCTATCAATCGAATTGTCAAATCTTAAAGTTGTCAATAGCACAGCAAACCTATTCTTGCTCATAACACAACGAAATATATCGCGCCCTGACCCATCAGTTGCAAACAAAGCTTTAATGTCTTCATGGTTGGATTTTAAAATTGCAGTAAAGAGAAGAAGGCCAATAAACGCTTTTAATTCTACTATGTCTACATTTTTCAGTTCAGACCTGTCAGGGTTTTATACTTTATGCGTTCTCGTTCTAATCGTTGGTTCGTGAACTGTATAATATGTTCTAGTATTTTATCACTGACAAGATACGTCCACACATCACCCGGTAATTTAGTGAGCTCTTGGCGAGCTGGTTGACGTAATCCTGGTAGTTGAGAAATAATATTGTGTCGTTGTGTTCTTGTTCTATTTACAAAAGATTGAGATGACCACTTAAATCTATTTTTCTATAGTAACTGTTGGTTACCAAGTCATTGTTTTTGTGTAGTAGTGAATCTTCTTCATCGGTAATCTGATTATTCAGTTGCTCGTTTTCATTCAAATCGTTATCTTCTTCTAACTCTGAAGCGCTATTATGATCACTCACATTTCATTATCTTCCGAATCGATGTCACTCAGGTCACTTTCACATTCATTATACCAAGCTAATACTATTTTTCAAAGTTCGGATCATCTGGGTGGACTGCCTTGGAACAACTAGGCACAGCACTCATTTTTATCAAACAAATTTAGTAAATTTCAACAACAAATATGCTTTAACCACATACAAATTAGTTTCACGGGTACCGACCGTCGGTCTGAGAGACCGCTATCAAATTTGACTAATTTATTGTGACTAAGACTACGCATGTATCCACTTACAACTCACGCATATGACTGTACGTTAAGTAACTTAAAGGTACACGAGACGATAAATTTCCGAAAATACCCGAAATTGCACAAATGCATTTTGTAAATTACGTAGCGGTCTCACAGACCGGGGATCGGTAGTTAAGGGTTAACTCATTCTGCTTTATTCTCCTTTGTGTCGTCTACTCTAGTACTGTGTTGTAAGTAGGTTTGGATTTTCTTGTGAACAACTCTTGACTTGCTTCTACTATAAGTGCTGTATTATCTGCAAACCTAGCCACTGTAATTTGTTTCGCTATCAAGCCTTCAAATTGAAACGCAAAAAGTTGCTTTGAAAGCTTAATTGCAATTGTTAGGGGTGATTTTTAAAGATTGTTTCTCTTACTTATCTTAATAAAGAAGGTAAATGTCTAATCAGGATGTGAAAATCAAGTTGTATAAGCACCACCCAACTTTAAATGATCTAAAAGGTCTACAAAAATTGCGAAAACACGACACTTCGGAATTGATCTAAAATTAAAGACAAAACCAAGAAGACATAATAAAACGCGCACGCAATCGCTTGGTACTAAAATATAATCAAATCACAAAAACAAGAAACGACAAACACAATCTTAATAAGTTATATTTCATTATATAAGGTTATTCATTTAAATTTTTAATGTAATTTAATTCAATACGTTGTATTACACACATTTTCATTCAACTTATATATAAATTAAAATTAAATCATATCTAAGCGTCAGTTGGGGTCATTAAAAACTTACAATTTTTCGCTATTCTCTTCGTTAAAACTCCACAAGGTCTTTAACGTTTGAACATAATCCAAAAGTGACGTTAAAAATCAACAAAAATTTAACATTATTATAATTAAAATAAAATTTTTATTCCGTAAATAACGTTAAATGTCGCAAACGACAATGCATACTTTGCAATTGAGATCAATAGGTGCGCTTGAACAATTTGCTAAATCGTATTGTTTCAACAGAAAGTTTCTCATTTGTCGAGTTGCAAAAATAATTATGAATTTATTTAAATTATGCATCAATTTGCTTAATTATAATACTGTCAGCAATAGTTTTAACATAAAATTTTAAACGTGAACGTTCAGAAAGTAACTCCACTTAATTTACAAAATCAAGAATCTTTTTCCTGCTTTCATTTTTATTCACACAAAGTTTTATTTTTTATTTTACAATAAAATTACATTTTCTGATTTCCACACCCACTATTTCCTATGTCTTTAATATTTTTTTTCTTCTCTTTCATCACTTTCTTTCTCTCTATCGCTTCCTCCATTCATTGAATTCCTTCTCCATTCTTTCCTAATAATATCCACTACTTGGTTTCTTTTGGTCGTAATTCTTTTATGTGTTTTATGATTTACCATTCATATCCAAACAATTTGCAGATCCTCTCTTTATCACTCATCCAGCATTTAATCTCTTCTTCTTTGTTTCTTGTTTTTAATCTTGTTATCATTCTTTTCGTTTCATGTCTTTTCCCTCTGTTGGTCAGTTCTCATATACCTACTGTACCCACATACTCTCTGAAAACTTTTTTTTAGTTTTATTTTAATATGAGGATAATGTAAGGTAGCAAGGTAGTGGGAACTTTAACTACGAAGTTATAAATTGTTAATTTTTCCATAAAATGTAGAATTTATACGGCAAATGTCACTTAAGTTACTGGTCACCAATTAAGATATCCTAAGATTAATCAATATATCAGCAAAATATTCGTCGAAAAAAAACTGTCATTGAAGTAACAAAAGTAGATTTTATTTTGGGTTTCGTTTTTCCCTTTATGTAATGGTCACATAAGTTACCCTTTAATTTACGAAAGTTGTTCTATATCGGCACCACTAAAAAGAAAAAGTACTGGGGTAATTTTAAGATGTAAGTTGTATTGTGAGTTTGCTAGTAATTTAATATTCATATGTGAACAAATAAAATATATAATTAAAATCTAATAGTCGAGTGGATTTAAAAAATTTTTATAGGCGTGACCAACCATTTTGTATACATTTTTTTTCTTACCTTTCATTCAAAAGGGTTTTGTGAGTTTATCCTTAAGTTTGCGCACCCATAAAACCAACCCTTTCTCCGCCATCTTGCATTTTGTGTTTTTTTAATATTCATATCTCGCGTTGTAATTATCGCACAGTTACAAACTTGCTGTCGTTGAATTTGTTTTGAGTAATATTTTTAACAATGTTATATGACAATAAAGATAGAAGCCAAAAAGAAATAAGTCGTTTTGTCAACTATGCACTAGATTATTACATTTGAGTACCAGCCAGTTTTTGTTCTTTGTTCCTTCTTCGTTTTCGATCGTTGACGTCCAGCAATTTTGTGTATATCTAAAGAATATGACAAACCCCAACAGCAGCCCGTAACCCGACTCGAAAATTAATTTGATTTAGTTTTAACATATCTTCTCTCACGCGATTGCTTATAAGCGCTACCATAAGTATAATTGCCCGTATGTTCAAAACCGATTCTTAACAACCAAAATTAATTATTATTTAGCACCTTTTGGGTTAGTTTTTGTTTCTAGGGATCCCCCAACAAATTAATTTCACGTGTGTTTGCGTCAGTATTTCATTATTACAGTTAAATGGGTTATTTAAACGTAATATTAGGAAAGTAATCGTGATATATTTAGTAGTGAATTTGCGTTTGTACTGTAATTAAAATTGTTCTTGAAGCGTGGATCACGTATTCGACCTTTGCAGTATTAAATATTTCTTAGGAATTAATTTTTTTTTGCCAGATACATGTCTTACTTGTTAACCATGTGTGTGTACACCTGTAAGACAATCTTTAAATTATATGTTTCTTTCGTTAACAGTTTGTTCCTTTGTATCTTAAATCCCTACTGCTTGAGATTAATTACTAAAACATATAGAGTGGCGCCTTCGTCTCGAAAGCCTTTTATTATAACTGGCATTTTTAAAGTTGTCCACGACCCTCACCGACGTATGCTACGGGTAAGTGCACGCAATCGATTATCAATTTTTTAAAATAAGTTTGTCTTTGGAAACAAGCTAACAGTTATCTAATTAATGTAATAAGAAAATTCTTTGTAGAAGTTTGCAAAAATACTGAGTAGATACAAAATTGTACAATAAAATTAATCTTTAAACTTAACTTATTTAAACCGAAATTTCTGTCAAATACCTAGGGGTTTATTATCAAAGTAGTATTTAAGTGTACACGACAAATCCATATATTTGTAATCAGGAGGCAATTTAATAATTAATAAGTTTAGAAGGTTTGACACCTAACTTAGACACTCGCTAAGAAAGGACAATCCCTTGAGAAGTTAATTAAGAAAGTACATTAGTTAATATGTCTTCTAAGATAAAGACAATTCGTATGTTAATAAAGTTATTTGATTTTAATTAGCAATGTTTCTAACATAATGTAATTGTGTCTAGTTCTGACTAGATAGTTTTATTAAATTTATTGCCTTGTCAAATATGTATTAATATGAGAACGGTAAACCACGATAATACTAGATGTCACTAACTTTGATAACTAACACTAATAATAATAATAATTATTATAACCGAGGGTAGGGTAACTTTGTTTCATAAAGAACACGAATGATATTTTAACAGAAATCAACAAAGCAAATGTTTTAATGTTTGTTAAGAGCAAATTTAAAGTTTATAATCTAATGCAAAACAAGCATTTTGTAATTAGATCATATCCAGTCATCAACAAATCAGACACATTTTAGAACACACAAAAACAAGGCAGTTAATTAACTTGCCATGAATTGAATGAAACTTCGATGTATAATTACGGAGGGATATTATTTCACATCCCTATTACATTTCTGAATATTTGAATTTATGTGTAAATCGCTTTATTTAAGATTCGTTGTTGATTAAAAAGTCAGTCATGTCTTAAATTTATGATGAAATTTGGTTAAATTTTCTGACAGTTAGATTAGTAGCATTCTGTTTCTACTTTTAATTATTGTTTCCTAAAAATAATTAATGTTCTTATTTATTGTTTATTTTTTTAGATAATTCTGTAAAAAAACGTCTAATACTTGTTTAATTGTCAATGAAAAGAAATGACTAGATACCACGAGGTAGAATAAATAATAATAGAAAGCGATTTAAATGCAAGGAAAGAGGAGGAATGGTGGTAAATATGAAAGAGAGAAAAAGAGTGTCAATGGATAAAAAGTGCGGAATCTAACCACGAACCGATTTAGTAGTTTTAAACAAAAAAACAGGAAGAAAAAAATAAGTAAAGAATAAAGAATTTAAAAAATTAGAAGCAGGAAGCAATGGAAAGATATACGGCAAAAATGAAAGAAATACAAGACACAGAAGAAGAGGTAGAGAATCCACTAAAAATGGTAATAAAGTGAATGAAGCAAGCAGTAAAAAACAATGCTACATAACAAGAAAAAGAGATAAGGAAAAACAAAGAATGGTGAAACAGAAAATGTAAGGGGATAAAAAAGTGGAAAAAAAAGAAAGAATGGCCATAGAAGAGTTGAACGGACTAAAAAAACATTAAAGAAAAATATAACGAAAGAAAAAGAAGAATATAAGGCAGAGTTCGGCCTTAGATTTTCATGTCTAAAGTCAGACACTAGTGGAAGGAGATATTTTATTCCGTAGGTGAGGGGTTGATGTTATAAATTGCTCTGAATAAATGTATAGTTGAAACCATAAATATTTATTTAGATGTCTAACTTTTTATACATTTGTATAGTGGCTAATTAGCTATTGGTTGTAGCCACTTTGGCATCAGAAACAAAAACTTAAATTACTTAAGTATGTTTAGTTCCACACACGCAACACGTTAATACTATAGCTAATAAAATCTCGAAAGCAATTATGTCAAAAGTTGAACTTTCGCAATTTATGGCATTAGCGAATCTTATCATCCCCTTGAACAAACTTTTATTGCGAAAAAGACGTCATTTCTGTCGAAGACTTCAGGACGGAATAAATGAAAACCAAAATTGGGTGGCGATTGCCACTACTAAGAAAATCTGCAAAAAGTCTTAAAAAGGAATTAGGGTGGAACTTGCCCTAGATACTTTAAAGCGAAAACAAAATTGAGTAGGTTTAACCACCCGCAGGGGCGCCGTCAAAGCAAAAATTATGGGAGAAGAAAGCACACTAACTAGTTATTTCCAACACAACGGAAATTGCAAATCATTCAGATGTTGAAGTATGGAAATTTGCGAATAAAGGCAAAATCAAAATAGAGGAACGAAAATATATGAGGTAAAATGGACAGAATATTGTAGAGGATTGTTAGAACAGAAAAAGAAAATCGAAAATGTCAGTAAAACAGGAACAGGGAGAAAAGTGTAAGAAAAAAGAAATAAAAAACAATGCAGATGGAAAAGACAGAAAAAGCAGATTGAGCACACAGAACACTGACAAAACAATGGAAATACACAGGAGAGAAAATGAGAGGACGCATGATAATGATCTTGACTAAAATTTGGAAAGGGTTCCTAAAGAAGTAGAAAATATACCCAAAGTATAGGAAAGAATGATACAAAACTGTAGAGGAGTTAGTTTGAAAACGTAGGAACAAAATTTACGCAGACGCCTTAAAGAAGGAATAGAAAAACAATATACTACTTAGTTGGCAAATGGAATTTATATACAAGAGGAAGAATGACAATAGATAACATATATATTTTGAAACAGACAGTGAATAAAAAATTTGAAATGGAAATGTTTATGCTTTGTTTCTAAATTTAAAGGCGACAATAGAAGCAATTGAAGCAATTTACAACAAGACTAAATGTAGGAGAAAAAGAAATGGTGATTTATCTTAGACGAGAAAGGAGCTGAAACAGGAGTGTCTAATAATTTCATGTTTGTTTTAATATATATATATATATATATATATATATATATAAAAGAGAAGGTGTTGTAATTGGGAGGAAAAATTGTGGGTGCTGGCATGTGGTGACTACTTGGTTGTAATAGCTAAGAATGAAAGGACTAATCAGGATAACGGAAAAATACTTAAACAAAAATAGATTGAAGGGAAATATAAAGAAATCTAAGCTAATGATATTTAAATAAAAGAGAGAGGAGAAAAAAAGTGCAAATGGGAAAAGAAAAATAGATAAAGTAGATGGCTGGAGGTATTTAGGATATAAAATAAGATGTGATAACAAATATAATTTACAGATACGAGAATAAGCACAAAGAAAAATTAAATATTGGAACAAGTGAAGAGAATAGGAGATAGAATTCTTAGAAGAAATATAGAAAAAGAGCATGGCTGTTTGGAAAGTTATTGAAGAGCGTAATGATAATTGTAACGGAAATATGAAAATGGAAAAAGTGGAAAAACTAGAAAAAATTTAAGAAAAACATTGGAAATAGACTAAACAGGGAGACTAAACACGAATTTTATATGAATGTTAGAGAGGGAATAAACGCTAGATAAAGCACGTAGAAAAATGAAGGTAATTTATTATGAAACAGGGGCGTTTGCGAAAGAAAAAATCGAGAAAATAAAAATGGAAAGAAGAAACATGGAAGAGGAAATAATAAGAACTGACAAGGATACTCAGATTAAAAAAAAACAAAGACAAAAGAAGGAGGGTACAAGATTATTCATTATAAGTTACCCACCCCTTATTATTTTGATGATTTATTTAATAAAATATTAATTATTAAATACAACAATTGTCATTTACATGGCTAAATTTGACGATGTTAACAATTCCGTAATTAAGAAACTCTGTTATTCTACGATTAATAACTCAATAACGATAAATACTACATATAATATATTTTTAAAATCACAAAAAAGAAATCTTTAAAAATGTAATAATATACATTAATTATACATTAAAAACAAATCATATTTTTGTGTTGCCCTGTAAACGGCGAGTAACTGAACTATTGATGGCATTTTAAGAAAATTTAGTAAGAACCATACAACTTTAGTATATAACTTTTTTTTGTACGGGCAATAATAACAATAATAAAAGGTAGGTAATTTATAGTGAATAACCCTGTACAACAAAAATATAAAGAAATAGTTTTAGAACAAAACAAAATATTTACAAACTCCGAAAGGATTAAATGAAAACAAAAAGATAATAA
The DNA here is from genome assembly GCA_030710515.1 of Abscondita cerata. Lineage (NCBI taxonomy): Eukaryota > Metazoa > Arthropoda > Insecta > Coleoptera > Lampyridae > Abscondita > Abscondita cerata. The sequence continues at coordinate 105,591 of JALBCR010000683.1, forward strand.
CAACATGTAAGTGCGGAAACAAAGAAAATTCTGATGGGAAGACGAGAGAAGAAAGTAAAAATAGGAGGGAAAGGATAGAAAACCGTTAAGCATATGTTAGAGGAATGTGTGTAACTAAGAATAGATGAAAGGGGACAAAGTGTAACACTGGCGCGCGATAATAAAGGAGACGACTAAATGAAAGAAGTATTAAAAAGAAGAAACATTTTAATGATTAAGTTAATTTTTTTATTTATATGTATATTTATAAAAATCGAATCATTCGTTAAATGATAATAATTTAAATAGCACTTATAAAACAATTACTCTTTACTTTTCAAATTATTCTAATTTATTTACATTTTTGTTGAATAATTGCTGGAAATAAAAGCATGTAAACGGCAGTTTTACTGACGTGTTAAACTTACAGTTTGTCTGAATTATTTAATTGTTTTATAATCACAATTTTATTAGGTAATGTAAGTCAATATGTTTCTATCTTTCCTAATGAACCTCTTAGTTTTCTAAAATTAAATAATCTTATGTAATACATAAATATTTATGACTTCTTACTACTAAATTAAAACAGTAATCATTGCAATTAACTTGCAAAAAACTATTAAAGTAAGTTAGTGCAGATAAGTGCATTCGTAAACAAATTAATTAATCAATTCAAAGTAAATCGGAGCAATATTCCAACAGTTTATAATTTATTGGAAATTGTTGGATTATAGCAGAGCAAAGAGAAACTGCGATTGCAATCAATGCTAACCAAGAAAGTTGGTAAATACATACTCGGTTTTCAATTTAATATAATTTAATGGTCTTGTTCCGTAACATTTCTCACCTCACATGTGCGATGCATACAAAGATTTTATAAAACAATTTTGCTATTTTCGTATTGTTGACTTGATTAAATTTATATTTCAATTAGTAAGAATGACAATTAATTATTTTTATTTGTTTATGTATATTTGATCGAAATTCAATTTATAGATGTGTTTTCATTAATTGGTGAAATGTACTGTTTCAATTTTAATTTAAAATTTCAAATATTCAAATTATATTAAACGTTTTAACATGTATAACAAAATTTACTATTAATTTTTATTTAAACGTGTACAAAATGAAATTTGTTATATTATTAAATAATTAAATTGATTAGAAACTCCTTATACTGAGCCACTATCTTAGTAAACTCTTTACTTCGTTATCACATTAGAGGTACTATGGGGCACCAAACATCAAAATGACGTCTTCCTCCAATCTCTTAGTAACGTATGTTGCAGTTGTGTTACGTAACAGGAAAGATAACACGAATTTTGAAAAACAATCCAACACAACTAACACATATGAATATTCACTTTTAAACCGAGGCAAAGGTCCAACGATATCCGTGGCAATCATTGGCCAAGGTTTCTCCACAACGGGACGACGTGTCATAAGTCCTAAGAGACGCTGTTGTTCAGGTTTCTAAGCAATGCAAAATTGATATTTGCAAACATAACGGCCAACATCCATTCTCATCTTTAACCAATAGTAAATTTGAGCAAGACGATCATACGTCTTTGAAATACCTAGATGACCAGAAGTGGGCTTGTCGTAAAACTTACGTAATAGGGCAGATTGTCCTTTCTTTGAGACTACTTTCCTCCAATTATCTGCGTTGGTACCCAAGTTTAGGTAGTCAACCGAAACATGTTTGAAAAGCTTCCCCGCAAAAATTCTCTAGTTCGGAAAAGCCTGGGAGTTGCGCTCTACGGAAGTAATTAACTTATTAAGCCATTTATCTGGCTTGGTAGAGGATTCATCAATGATCGCGGCATTATTGAGAACGATAGTGTCTAAAATCGGTAGGGCACGTGACAGAGTATCAGGCACCATATGGTCCTTGCTTTTTCGATAGATGATATTGAAACTATATTGCTGCATACAAACAGCTCATCTTGCTAGACGACCTGTTGAATCTTTCAAGTTATGCAACTATACCAACAATGCGTGGTTGGTAATAACGGTAAAGTGTGTGGCTTTAAGATAAGGTCTTAACTTCTCGATAGCCCATAACACGGCAAGACATATTTTTTTGTAGTTAAAAATTTTTTTCATTACGAGTTAAAGATCTGCTATTATAGCAGATGACATTTTCATTTTCGATAGATTGTGTTAGAACGGTTAAGTCAAACTTTGGACACGATAAAATTGGAGCGGAAACTAAACATTTCTTTATTAATTTAAATGCTTTCTCACACTGGGGAGTCCAGATAAATTTAGATGATTTTTTAATAGATTCGTTAGAGGTGAGATGACATACAAAACTCTGGTATGAATCGGTGATACCAAAACGCCATTCCTATCAAAAGCCTAACTTTGAAAACAGTAGAAGTTTGAGGGTTGAATAATTGCTTCGCCTTTCTCAGGGTCGACTGACAAAGCATCCGCGTTAACCACATAACCGAGATATTTCAAGTCGGATTTACAGAACTGACATTTATCAAAATTTAACGTTAGACTTGCTTTCCAAATTTTTTAAGAACTTCATTTAAGAGCGCTATATGTTTTCAAAAGTTGGTGTACAAACAATTTTATCGTCTAAGTAAACAAAAACGTAAGGTTCCAACTCGGGACCATGAATCTTGTCTATCAATCGTTGCCAAGAAGCAGGAGCATTGATTAATCCAAACGGCAATCTTTTAAACTGAAATAACCCTTTATTAGGCACGGTAAAGCGGTAAATTGTTTTGATTCTTACGTAAGGTAAAGGATATGCATCCTTTTCGGTAACTTTATTTAATTTGCGGAAATCGACACAAAAACGATAAGTTCCATCTTTACTAACAGAATGGGGCTAGACCAAGCACTATTTGATTTCTCCACGACATCTAATTGTAACATTTTATCTAACTCCTCATCAATTTGCTTTTGCGTAAACGGAGACACCCTATAGTAACGTTGCTTGATGGGAGAAACGAAAGTTTTAATCTTATGAGTAATTAAGTTGGTGTAGCCTAACGTCGGCTTTGACGTAATTTGAGAATTTGATCAGCTGACAAATCCGTTCGAGGTACGATAGCTGGTATAATTTCATTAATTTCAGACGCTGTTGTCAGAGAAGCAAACTGCCACTAGCCTTTGCGTAAATCGGGAAGAAGCCATTTAATTTTCAAAATTCAACACTTAATATCAAAGATTCTGATAATTCTGGAGCTACAAGTACATTGATTAACGTCACTTTTCCTTTCATCCCAATCGGTAACTCAACGGAGCCAATGGATTCAATAGACTCTCTGTTAGCCACAATACACTTCATTTTGTCTTTAGAATTTAATCTAATATTAAGTTGGTTTAAGCATTGCCAGGATTTACCGCCGCAAATTGTTCGGCTTGCATTGCTATCCATTAAAGCTCATACGTTTTACCTAGAATTTGAACTTTAACATGAGGTCGCTGGTCTTCCTCAGAAGAATCAAAACATAATCTAAGATAATCTTAGTTTTCTTAAAGTTTGACTCACGACACTTCAAAGCAGAGTTATAAAAATAATCGATCATACGTCGATTATATAATCCATAGAGTTTTAGTTTTTGAGCACTTAGAGAAGTGCGTACGGTTGCGTTTTAATAACCGCACCGGTAACAATACTGACCCGTTTTTGGGTGAGTGCAATCCCTAGCAAGATATTGGTTACTACGGTAGTTCCAACATGCTTTCAAGGGTAGATGAGGGTTAAGCTCGAATTTCAGAACAAATCCTCGAAGACTCCACATTTTTATCTGCTGAATGCGAATTCGGAATACCTAATTCCGCTATATTTCTTTCTAAATTGATTAATTCGTTAATGGAATTTATCGGGGATAAACTTAAACGTGACTGATAAACTGGTCTCAAACTTTTCCGTAAAATCTTTAATTGAGCCTCTGCAGTTAACTTAGACTCAAACCTGTTAAATAAACCACGCATGATCGCTACATAAATACCAATTAATTCCTTATCAGACTGGGTTTGGTTCTTAATTTGATCTAAAATTTGACATCAAAATCAATAGGCTGGAACTGTAATTTCAAAAGATGAACATGTTCATACCAAGAACTGACGTCACTTCTAACTGAACGCACGTTAACCTGTGAGCCCCTTCTCAAACAGATCTAAACACTCGGCAAAGTGTTGATTGTTTTAACGTTACGAGATATTTGGTAGTCGGCAATTTTTCTAAAAAAGAATTAAATGAAAGAGATTTATTTTTACCTGAGTACTTAAATCCCTACTTCCAACAAAGAGTTGACTTTGTAAGGTTGGATATCACTGGTTCTAAGATTGGGGTACTGACTACGTGGCCACTACTAACTGTATTATCGGTGGGTGGCATTTTAACCTGAGACTCATTAATTTTGGTAGTAACCTCCTCAAAAGGTTCCAAAATACTTTCTACCGTTGCTACTTGCCTGTCCAGTAGCTCATATTTTGAAACAAGTACTACTATATCTTGTAAAAATTTATCTTTGATTTGAGAATCGTCATCTTTTTTTTGGAACGGCATTTTTATTCTATTAAACGCATTTTGTTTCGATAACTGACAAAATTTTCGAGCAAGGATTTAAAATTAGTTCACAAATCAACGCGTCCATTTTGGAAATTATTAAATTAATAGCTACTTTATCCGTCTCAAAATTGCACTATTAATGGAAATTTTTAAACGAATTATTAAACCTTATAAGAAACTTAATTCTCAACAACAACTCAAATTGAGAACAATAGGGTGGGTTTTGACTAATAAAATTTTCACTTACCTAATTAGTTAACGTATGCTTAAGTACCTCTCAATTAATCGTAATTAGAGCACCACCTTTTGTAAACTTAACTTACGCCACTCGCTGAGGAAGTGTAAAAAAAGAAATTCTAATTGTGTTTTGATAAATTTCAATGAACAAATCAAAGATTTGAAACTAGTCTATTAAATTATATAAAAGGGATGTACAAGATTTAAACTGTCTTTCAAAAAATTAAAACTTATATAACTAATTTTTATAACTGAAATAAAGCCCTGACGCAACTTAACAACTAAACAAATTCTAAACTTATCTAACACACACGCTAAACAAAAGATATAAGTCTTACGAAAAAACGGGGACTTACTTAATTTTGTTTAAGGTGTGTGTTATATAAGTAAAAGATAAATAATTCCCCTTAATTCCTAACCTCAAACGTTATTAAACTCCACTGATGCTTTCAAAATTTGTAACTTTTAAGACGTGATTCCCCAACAGTAATCGTAAAGTTTGGTTCTATTAGCTGCGATGTTGTTGTCAGTCGCTTATAACAATTTTTCTATTTTCTTATTTCTTTTGATTTGATGATATCCTTAACGAAGGTTCCACCTGTGCCGTTACTATATCACATGGAACACTTTCTACAAAAATCCTCTAAATTTCTTAAGAAGGCTCAACAAATTTGAGAAAATAACTAAATAATTAAACTTTTGTTCTACTAATCCATTAGGTTCATTCATCTTAAATCTTGGAATTCAAAATTGTTAAAAATATTTAAAAAATAACTAAAGTTCTTAAAATAAGTATTCAAGATAAACGCAAAACATTAGTCTACCAATCCACCTGTTTAGAAATATTTCTTGTTTTGCTTTTAGTTGTGTATAACATATTCTACCTTTTTTTATCAGAGTAAAGTTTTATCGCTTATCTGGTACTACTTTTCTATTCACAGGTAAACATTTGCCAACATTAATGTTTTCCACTATTTAAAAAATTGCAGATCATTTCTCTCTATCATTCTCTATCATTATGTAACATACCAACATGAATACACAGTTGTAATCTTAAAAACTCTTTAAAATTTAAAATTTTAAGTTAAAATAAAGAGTTACAATTAGAAAAATAGTTGACTTTTGGGGGTATGCAAGTTTTTTGGTTTTGAAATTGACCATGTTACAAAACAAGAATTTATTACAATGTTTATAATTTAGTAAAGCACAAACAAGCACGAAACTCAAGATTAAACTCAAGCACTGAACTCTTACTACAAAGAGTCGCTACTTTATTAAACGCGATGAAGGTTAAAGTTCACTGAAAGAAAATTTACATCTACTATACTCTGATATTTGTATGCAAATATATTTAATACGCAGTTTGACTTATCTTTTCAGTCATTTTTCCTTCAAATTTGTAAGGTTACTAATGAATTACTGGTTAGCGAATCATCGGCTGATACTAATAGATTTACAGATTTTAGGTAGAAAAGACATTTACACCAAAGATCAGACAAAACACTAAACATTTATCACAAAGGGTCGTTTTAAAGTCGCTACTTTAATAAACGCGATGAAGGTTAAAATCCGCTGAATACAAATAAATCTACGCATATTCTGATGTTTGTATGCATATACAATTTAATACGCAGTTTGACTTATTTTACAGTCTTTTCTCTGCAAACTCTTAGTGTTTTAAATGAACTATTGCTTAGCAAATCATCGGTTGATACTTATAAATTTACACGGCATACCGAAGAACGATACCTCTACCAGAGATCAGACAAACCACTAGTATTCAAATTAAACTGAATCAGAAAAATGTTACAAGGACATTCAAATTCACATCCAAAGTAAACATCTGCACTTGGTACAAAATGATTCCTGAGATTTACGCGTATGCATGTACACAAGATATCAAGAAAACCAACTATTCGATAATTATGAAACTTTAGATATCGACCTTGTTTTAATTTCTTGAATGTTTTAATTTTAGGCATATTCTATAAAAAGTGGTTCAAAACTACTTTGGAGGAAGAGACATGGCAGCAAGCGTCCCTCCCCGTCCATAATAAAGAAATTAACATCCGTCGTGCCAGTGATACTGCAATCCCCGTCTTTCTGTTTTCTGTGAAGAGCACAACCCAGGTAGTCAGCAGCATGTTACCTTTGATCCTCCAAATGATATTGACCGAGTGGCAGCTTTTGAAACTTGGAATCTCTTAGCCAATATTCCTCAACTTCTGGCAGTCAACACACAAAAGAATAGAAAGCCCCTGATTCTAGAAACCGGTCTGCGCTTTCACGAGAATGCAAAATTACCTCAGGATAAAGCTCGTCTCCTGGCTTGCTCAAGGAAAGAATCGGGTGCATGGCTTAACGCTCTCCCCTCCCCGCCACAAACTATGCTCGACAATGAGTCCTTAAGGGTTGCAACTGGCATCGGCCAATTTCTGTCACCTTCACACATGCCGATGCGCAAAGGAAGTGGAGGGCAACGGCACCCAAGGACTAACCTCTCAGAAAAGTGCAGATAAATTTTCCCGTCACTCGGCGATCAACGGCGTCATCAAAAGATCATGTTCTTCTGTAAACGTCCCCGCTATTTTGGAACCTACAGGTCTTTTTGGACAGACGGAAAACGTCCTGATGGCTTAACAATTATGCCATGGTCCCAAGGAAAATGTCTTGTGTGGGATGCCACTTGTGTGGACACTTTTGGCTGCCAGCTACCTCTCCTCAACTTCAAATACTCCCGGAATGGCAGCTGCCACAGCCGAAGCTCATAAACGTCAAACCTACGCAGCCATGCCCAGTCAATATATTCTATGTCCATTTGCAGTAAAGACTTTTGGAGTTTTTGGAGATGAAGCCTTTAATTTAGTTCGTGACCTGGGATCTCGGCTGCGAGAAAAGACAAGAAAACTCAGATCCACAGCTTTTCTGACCCATAGGATCATTGTCGCGATCAGAGGGGAAACGTAGCAAGTGTATTAGCAACTATTCCCTCTTTAGCCAAATTTTCGGAAATATTAACATTATATTGATTTTGTAGGTGTAGTGTTAGCTTTTAGGGAAATTTTAATTTTTAGAGTTATTTTATTATATTTTAATTGGGTAGTTAATAGTGCATTATTTAGGCAATACTTAAATGCTCTTTTTATAAAAAAAACTAATATTGGAAATTTATAGTTAAATGTTTAATTTATAAAATATAAATTTAATAATAATTTTCGAAACATTTGTCTATAGAATTTTCAACAGCTTTATTACCTCAAATTTTTTGTAAAATTGATATTGGTGGAGATATTGTTACAATTATTGTTACGTGATTGCTATATCTCAGTAATTAATTATCGGATCAAAAATAGTTTAAACAAAAGTTGTGTATAATTAAATTATAAACAATTCTTTAATTAAAAATACTTGGTATTGTTAAAAATATCGTTAGCGTTTTACTTAGAAAATAAAATAAACGACTAACGGTGTATAAAGGTGCATGATAGAAAAGTAAATAAAAATCGATATAATAAATATAATTGTTTTAACAAACGAATAATCCTTAAGACGGGTTCAGGCACTTCGTTTTAAGATTAATATAAATTTAAAAATTACATTTTAGAAAAAAAATTATTCCAGCAAATGTATTCCTAATTAATATGTTTAAAGATTTGTTAAAACATTTAGAGTAACACAATATTTATATCTCGGCAAATACCTATCAGATCAAAAAACAGTTTACACAAAAATTGTGTAAAATAAAACTAGAAACCACTTTTATTTGACAAGAAATGTGTAAAATAAATATTTTTTGTAAATATTTCAATAGCAAAACCTATGTAGGTTGTATCCTATAGAATTCTTTTAGATCAACAAAATTTTTGTATTGATTGACAATTTTGAAGTGGTTTTATTTTTTAAATATGAACCTTTTCTCCATTTGATAATTCCACTAACTGTGGTTTTACCCATGTCTTTCTAAGGTAAACTGTCATCATATTATTATTAGATGAAAGCGGTCAATTAACCTTAAGAATAATATCAATTTTAGAAACAAAATCAATAGTTTCTATTTAACTGTATACGAATACTAGATTTCAACAATAGTTTAGAAAAAAGTTAGTACAATTTGAGATTAGCTTTTCACTCTTTTAATTTGGTTTTTTTGAAACAATTTTTTTTTCTTTTCTTTGGTGCTAATTTTTTGATTTCCTAACTGCATTTAAGAACTAATTTCGTATTCCATTGGAACATCCAAAATTTTGTTAAATTACGTTTTCTGCTGTTGTGTAATTTAGTATTATTTTTAAAACAATATAATTTAAATAATATAACACTGTCTTGGTTATTGATTTGAGTGTTAATTTAATATGAATATAGGTCGCATTTTAGATTTACAAGCAAGCAAGGGTGCAGTGTTAAAATTAGCTACTTAAATGTATCTTACAAGTACTCTTTGTCAGTATTCTTCTTGGCTTTAAATGGTAATTCATATTCCAACATTGTTTTATAAACAAACAACGATATGTGCGTATTTATACAAATATTTAAATGATTAATTAGTGGGCGTCAAATTCTCAATGGGTAAGTTTGCGTGTAGGTGTTTCAGTAGCTTTAATTAGTATGTAATGCAAATTTTGTAAAAGTATTTGTGTGGCATTAATTTATAGTGTATTCAAAACAAAGTAATAAAATAAACATTGGAAGAAACTTTTTAACGGTAAGACTTTACCTTAGGTGCATGGATTTTTTGAGGTTACAGTATGATGAACGAAAGGGAATTGTGTCTTGACTTCTTAAAATTGTTATTATGAATGTAATTTTTTTAAAGAAAAAAATTGTAATAATTGTAATCTACCAACTGACACCGTTTACCCCAATCACCTGAAAACAACTTTGATTCATTAAATTTTGTGTTCAGAACTATCTTTTGATCGACATATAGTAACCGCAAAAAAAATTCATGCACCTAAGATATAGTTGAGCCGCATTTTTTCAAATTCTTAACAAAATAAATCTAACATAAAAACTAAAAACTAACTAACGTTTATAAATTATAAAATGACTAAAAACTCTAATACTAATTGGGTAAGAAACCTAAGTTTAACCTTGAATCTTAAACAGCATAATGTCCAATAATTATCAATGACAGACTATTAGATCTGGTCTTTTCTAATGTAAGACTCCATCACGGGATAGGAATTAAAACCGACTTCAGGAGTTTCAAGGTACAGGGTGAGTGTTCGATGGTTTTAAATAAAAATTATGCCGGTTTTATTTAAAGATAAACTTAGATCTAAAAGCAAAACGTGAACCGTTTTGAGTTTTGAGACAAAAATAAAAATTTTAGGTTTTTGAATTTTTTTATTTATAAAAAATTGGTAAAACGTTTTTTAGACACTTTTTAATTAGAATCCGTTGCTCATATCCGATAAATTTTATCGTCTATCTTTTAAAATTTATTACATAAAGCTGTATTTCTTAAAATACAAATCACAGTTGGTCATGGCACTGTTAAACAGCATTTATTTTGTTTTTCTAAAATATACAGTTTAATGAGGTTAAATTAATCTTCCATTTCAGAAGCATCAAAACAATATTATAATAATTCAGCGAGGTGGCACTCCTGTCCACAATTGTCAAGCGGTATCAAAACTATTTATCTAGTTTCCTAACCGTAGATGGCAGCTATTTGTTGGCCGGCCCAACCTTACTGTTTTAGATTATTTTCTTATGAGGTTTTTGACGAATCATATATATTAAAGCCTATCAAGGTGGCGCCGCCCTGGTGGTTGTCCGTCCGTCCGCACGGTTCTCGTCTCGAGTTTGTTTCGTTTCATTACTCTAACGCACAGCTTCAACTCATATGCTTATCGCATTGTCAATTTATTGTAAACTCTTCCTTCTGTACGCGTGCGTAGCATGCTGGTTCAACTAGTATTATTTATAATAGAAAATCATAGATCATTGATAAATTACCTTAAAGCATTAATTATGGTTTGTCATGTAATTCCAATACATCCGTTAAACACCATAAATGCAACCAGACGGAGGGTTAATTGTAGATCACTATTTATTCATGACACTTCTTCATCTCTTATTTCATATCTTAATAATTAAAATCACTACCGTTTCGTCTGCTACGTTGAAAAAATGAAACGCGAATAAAATTATTATTTTTCAATTAAACTGCATTAAACTACATATTTTGAAAAGCAAATATAAATGCTTCTCAACCGTGCCATGGCCAACTACAAGTTGTATTTCAAAAATGCAACTTTACGTCATTCACATAGTCTAGAAGCAATATATTATACGTTAAACATGAATAAAACCATTAATATTCAATTAAACTGCATTAAACTATGTATTTTTGAAAACCAAAATTAACGTTATTCAACATTGTTATGGCCAACTTCGAATTGTACTTAAAAACAATACTTTATGTCATAATTTTTAAATTATAGAGGATACAATTTATTTGATATGAGCAACGGATTATAATTAACAAGAACATTTTTACCGATTTTTAATATTTTATTAATAAGAGTGTTGTACAAAAGTTTTCAAAAACCTAAATTTTTATTTTGTCTTTTCTCGAAAAATGTTAGACGTATTAAATTTTATTTTGGATTAGAGTTATTCAAAATTTTGGTAAAATTATTTTTAAATTGGTTAACACCCCCTTCCCCTCTGGTTTTTGGTGAAAAGGGCTGCAAGCTATCTAACGTCATGCAAATTATTTTGCAAACCACTCCTTCCGCTAAGCAACAGTTCAAACCCTATTTATGTTTTAACAGATCCTAGACAAAAGCTATGTATGTTATTGGCATTAGCATTAAAACATGACAAGAATAAAAGAGGTTCGGGAATAAAGGGTCTACCAGGGAAACTTAGGCACATGTAGTAAAATTTTTGGCGATGTTTTTGAAATGTGTCAACCTTAAGTGTTCTTCTGAAAATATGATTCCCAAATTAGCTGGTCGGCCAACAAAGTTCAGGCGTTTGTTGACTTTTTCAGTACAGTTTATTAACATGTCAATACGTATGTTGTCTTTGCAGATTTTTTCAAACTTAACCGCCAAACTTTTAAGCAGCGCTTTTTTTTTGGACGTGACAACATTCTGAATTTAATTGTTAAGTATTCCATTTCTGTTTTTGTTGAAAAGTATGTATTTTTCATTTTTAAAATATCGTTTTTTACTTTTACAAAAATTTTTGAGATTTGTTTATAAATGTACATATTACTTCTGATTTAATTTAATGTCATCTTGCTACGCTATTAAACCATCAAAATCAAGCAGAACGAGAGGTGTTGCTTTCTACTGTCGTGAGGGAGTAAATTTTAAAGTAATCTGAAAATGTATACAAAAAATTGGGAAAACTAGAACGTTTCATTTAATCTAATACGACATTTTACATATATTTCCATTTAACTTATTCGAAAAATTTAAAACTAGAAACGCTAAATATGTAACACTTTCCTTTCGTTTAATGTCAAGAAAGTAGATTGTACATAATTTTCTTTGATGATTTTCAAACCTGCATAGGGTAATCGATGGTTTTCCATAATCCAACGTTGTAATGATATAAGAATTAGATGTTTATTTGGTATTTACACGTTTTGTGCGGCATAGATATTTTGTAAAAATTTTGAATTTTATTGTTGGTTACGTAAATAACCACCAGAACATAATGTTTGATAGACAAAAATAATCTTCAACTTCGGAATATTTGTAATTTAGTTGCGTTCCGTTGCCTTAGGCATTAACTCTAATCACAAATTCTTGAAACTTCCTTATATAGTTTGTAGTATTATGTAACAATAAATTGCTTCCAAATTTATTTTCTAAAATTCAAAACGCCTTCTACCAAAAAAAAAATACCCCTAGGGGTTTAATTTTAGAACTGTAAGTTCACACATTTCAATGATCTGTTGCGAGGAATAAAATGGTATACAGAAGAAAAGTCTGCTACCATAAACAAGTGGGAACGTGAACAATAATGCTTATAAAACTAACCACAGATACTTTTCAAATGTATGTCATAATATTTAAACTTCAATGGCAACATTTCCAATGAAAAACGCCTAACAATGAGATTAAATCTAAACTTCTATAAATTTTTTAAGGTAAACAAAAAAATAATTTCATCGGCATCTTACAACTTGAGAAGTTGTCGTAAGACACACATTTTACTTTTAAATAACTTTCTATAGTCCCGTTTGGAAGATATGGACCTCAACAGTCTTTATTTTTAACAATATAGGACCACTTGCTACACTACCAAGGAAACTCGGAATTTACGGCAGGAGAAATTTCCTGGTATTCGATATCTCGTCAGCTGGAAGATCCTGCAGGTTAAACTTTAGTCTTTACGGTTTCCCTAATGATAGAGTTTACACAAATAATCTAAAGAAATTGATGAATTAACAAGTACTATTTTTCTGCGACTATAAAGTTATCAAAATTTTAAAGAAGAATCGGTGTGTGCAGTTAAAATTGCAATGGACATATTATAAATGCGACCACAGAGCTAAGCGGACGTGTTTGAGCGTAGCTGCTGATTTTTATATTTCTATTTAAATTTAAAGTTGTATTGTCCGATAATGAGTCGAAGACGAGTCCAAGGTATTAGTGTCGACAATAATGACCATCTTGCCGAAAACACAGTGATAAACTATTAGAAAGTAGTAATTTTGTAGAGAAATTGGAGGACATAATTAACAAATCCATAAAACAGCATATGGAAACCACTGTTAAACAATTGGAGGCAAAAGTGGAGCAATTAGAGAAAAGCTGGAAAAAAGGATGGCCGAATTTGATGATGTACTAGATAGCTACAAACAATATACGCGGAAGAACAGCCTGGGAATTTTTGTTGTACCCAAACTTTCTAATGAAAACACCGAAGAAGTTGTCACTAATCTATGTAAAGAAAAACTTAACATTTTCCTACCTGTTACTGCTATCGATATAACTCATTGCCTGAAACGGAAAGAGGGAATGAATTGGCCAATTATAGTGAAGTTCGTTTAGAGAAAATTGAAGAAAAAGTGTACGGTAAAAAAAAGCAAGCTGAAAAATTCAAAAATTATTATTGGAGAAGACCTAAACGTGGAAAAGAAATGAGATAGTAAAAGCAGCTGTAACTAAATTAGGTCAGAATGCAATGTGGACAAACGATGGTATCATTTTTGTCAAAGTAAATAATATAATAAGTAAAATTAATTCCATTAGTGAGTTAAATTCTATCTTGACTTCATCGTGTGCAGCGAACACGATTAGGTATCTACATACGCAGTGTTTAAGATTCATTGTATATTTTTAAATATTATTTATGTTTACTTGATTTCATATTTTTGTGTTTATGTTTGCAAATGTCAAATCGGAGTGTACAAGCAATTTTAATAATGCTGGCGATTTAACAGTAGCGCACATTTCAAAACATTTATTGATAATGTGGAGCAGTGGCGGCTCGTGGTCAATCATACTGGAAGGTCAAAATTAATTTAAAAAATAGACATACTTAAAAAAATATAAATAACTCAAATGCACCGCAAAATTTTATACAATCTACAATTTTGTTCAAAATATAGCGATTTTTCGAAACATTCTCATTAAAATCTCTAAGGATTTTCTGTAAGCATTGTCTAGCTGTGTACGAATATCAACATTTCCTACGGTTGCAAAATTTACCGAGCATTTCATGTGTTCTGCAGACGAAGCATGTTTTTTTTTATTTTCTCTTTTAAATGTTTTAAATCTCTTACACCGGATTTGCACTATAGCGAGTCTGACGAGTCTTTAGAAAATAATAAACAAACAAAACAGTAAAATACATTTGATACTTCACAACCACATATCCAGTTAGCTAAATCGTACATTACCTTGCGAAAGTTTCGATGAACATCTTTATTTTTGTCTTTGCTAGTTTGTCGTAAACTTAGTTCTGGCAAAGGACGACCATTTGCCTTGAACTCAACTAATTTTGTAAAATTAAGTTTGTTAGCACTTTTTAGTTGTTTAATTTTCTGCACTACCGACATTTTCTATTATAGCGCATGCACACGCGAATCAAAAATAGTATTTTTACAAAACAACACAACAACAGTAAAACATATCAATATAAATTCTTAAATTGATTTAAAACACGCAAAAATCGAATCAAAATCGAGCGTAGTTGTACACGCTATACGAAGTCAACGTAAACTGCGGGATCCGGCTCATGACCCAAAGTTGATTATTGTTTCGGACGTTCGCGTTTATTCGGGCGCTGCACGTTTTTCGAGTTTTTCCGGGTAGATCTAATTCAATGAGGACAATTCGCACCGCCAGCCCAAGGTTGAAGAGGATGAATTACGAACGACGGCCGATAAATTTTAAGTTATTGTACTTGCGACTTAATTACCTATTTTAATAAAACACGTAATAATGAATATTTTTTATATATTGTCAAAATTTTTGGGAGGTCATTGACCAAATGACCATATGGACAAGCCGCCACTGAGTGGAGCGCTCCTTTGCACTTATGTGCATCAGTATCTGGTATTATATTTTGCCTGGGTGATGTAAATATTAATATGTTGGATAGCGCGGATCCAAGCACTAGATATTTTGTGAATTTTTGAGTTGCCTTAATTTGTGTCAGCATATTGTAGCTCCTACAAGAGTCAAAATAAGATTCACAATATTTTATTGATGTTATAATTTCAAGTAATTTAGAGCTGGTAAATTCCTCTGGTGTTCGATCGATCTCTGAATCTGATCACGATATTATTTACTGCACCATTATTGTAACAAGTTAGTAAACAAATCTCAGTAATAAAACCTTTCAAAATTTTAACTGCTTTGATAACGATTCTTTTCGCAATGACTTCCTATTACTGCCATTGCAACAAATATACTACACAAACGACATTAATGAAAATTATTTATATTAAACACTAACCTTATCAATATATTTGTGATAAACACGAACTCTGGAAAACAGTTAAACTTTACAAAAAAAAGCCGGCTAACGATGGCTGACAGATAATAAAAAGCTAAATGAGGTTTAAAAAATTAAAAAATTACATCATTGGGAATACTATAAATCACTGCAAAATTTAACTAGCCAAAGCGTATTATTTATATAAAACTAAAATCAAAATCCAAACAAATTTGGCGATCTCTTAAAACTTTAAATATCCGGAACCCCTTAACTTATAACATACCTAACGAGTTATCTCAACCCGATGAATTTAATAATTATTTTAATAATAGCGTAAAAATACTTCCAGTTGAAATACAGCAGTGAATAACTATTACTTGAAAAATAAACATATGAATGTAGCGTGCGAATTTAATTTTGAAACTGTTACGGAAGAAACTGTTGTTAAAGTGCTAAACAAAAAAAAAACAAATGCAATTAGGTCTGACGGTATAAATTTAAGAATGATAGACTTATGTTATTCCTTAATTAGTAAATATTTAACACATTATTAACGTGTGCCTTACTGACATGATTTTCCGGGATTGTTGGAAAATTGCTTTAGTTTCTCCTTTACCTAAGACTGCAGATCCACAAAAATACTAGATTTTAGGCCTATAAGTATTCTTCCAACTTCTGGAAAAGATTATTAGTGACCAGATAAGATTTTATGTGAACACATTCAGTTTAATTCGGAAAACCAGTCAGGTTTCCGTCCATTCAAAGCTGTACCACTGCCATTCTCAATATAACTGATGACATATTACAAGCAACTGACAATGGGCAACTTACTATTTTGACACTACTGATTACAGTAAAGCATTTGACTTTATAAATCATGAACTACTGAGCTCTATATTTCGTTTTCTTGGGTTTTCATCTAATGCAAGAACGTTACTACGTAGTTATCTTAATAAACGGTATCAATGTGTAAAAATTGAAAAATAAAATCTCTCTGCCTCGAAATACCTCAAGGAGTACCGCAAGGTTCAATTCTAGGCCTGTTTTCCAAATTACATCAATTTTAGTAAAATACATATGTACGCAGATGACACATAAATATATCAGTCCTCCTATTCATCGGACTTAAATGTAACCCTACAACTACTAGGTCAAGATCTAAATCGGTTAGCTCAGATGTCATCCAAACATGCATTGACACTTAATCTCGATAAATCTTGTGTATTACTATTTGGGGAAAGAAACTGATCGGTCTATATTCAAAATATGATTCAGGTTATAATTAATAATACTGTTCTGTCCTCTAAAATAGCACGAAGAATCTAGGTTTGATATTAGATAATACTTTTGAGATACAGAGAACATATTAATAAGTGTATACAAAGAGCTTATATTAGCCTGAAACTACTATACACTTACCAATATTTTTGGATTTCTCGATAAAAGGATGTTGTGCCAATTATTGATACTCTCGTATTTCTCTTGTTGTTCAGAAATATATTCTCCTTGTTTGGATTCTGATACTTGCAGTAGGATACAACGAGTGCAAAACTAATGTTTATTTACGGTATCCGTAAATGTGATTATATATCACATAAATTATCAGAATGTTTATGGCTGAATATGAGAGATAGACGTTTGATTTGTACAGCATCCTTATATCATAAAATTATTGTTCAAAAGAAGCCTCCATATTTATACAATAAGATACAATTTAGAACTGATGTACATAATTTAAATTTAAGATTTAAAGGTCTAATTACACCTCCATGTCATAAAACTGTACTGTACAAAGTTTTAACACCATCGCTTTTTAAAAGTATTCAAAAAATTTTAGCAAGCAAATACTGTTAAATTTTCTTTAAATTTAAATTTTCTTTAAATTTTCTGTTTGTCGATAGCTCACGATTTTAGAATTGCTCATGCGTTCCTAGTTTATCAATATTCTTTTGTTTGTGTCTACTATACAATGTTAATTTAATTAATCTTAGGGTTACTACACGAGTTTATTATTTAGGCATTAAGTTTAATATGTTGTTTAATTATTTAAGGTTCAGTTGAAAAGTAGTGTCTACTGAACTGCACCTTGTGATTCCACTGACTTGTCATACATACTTGTTCACTTATTCTATTTTGGAGATGTATACGTTAAGTTGTGACTAGGTTGGAGAATAAAGACTTTATTATTATTATTATTATTATTATTATTATTATTATTCCCTTATTCTCAACTTTTAATGTTGGTTACGGTTTTATTACTAGTAAGAAAGTAATTCAACTCCTCTTGCTAGCCTAAAAATTTTCGGACTATGTGGCAAGTTTGCAGTATTATGGCACGCTGCCCCACATTAACGATTTTATTGGGTAGTCCGATGTTATTTAAGTTATTCAGGAAACCTTTGCTTAGGATACCCTCAACCGAGATAACAAAGGAAGAATTGTCACATTTCTCAGTTTCCATTGCCTTTTTAGGTCATACGCCAAATTTTCATATTTTGTGACTTTCTCTTGTTCAGTCTTCATAATATTGTGTGAAGAAGGTACCGCGATGTCAATAATGGTGCCTGTTGCTTCTTTCTTATCAATAAACACAATATCCGGTCTGTTATAGTCAACTGTTCTATCAGTTGTTATGACTCTGTCCCAATATAATAAGTGGTCCGGTGTTTCAAGAATTGGCATCGGCTCATATTTATAGTAAGGAGGGGGTGTAGTTTCTAGAAGTCCATGTTTAAGTGCAAGTTGTTGGTGGATTATTTTGGCTAGTTGGTTGTGCGCCAAGGTATGCCTTATCAGCTAGAGCTGGACACCCTGCTGTGATATGTTCGATGGTTTCTCCGACAGCTCCACATTTTCTACATTTATCTTCTATATTTAGTTTTTAAACAATGTTTTTCGTAATTACGTGTTCGAATTACCCGGTCCTGTATTGCAATAAGAAAGCCTTCTGTCTCCGGGTATAACTGTGGATCACGAAGCCACCTAAGCGATGATAATTTATCTACGTTATCCATTTTTATCAGTTTGGGGTATCTACCATGCATCGATTGTTCTTGCCAAGCGTTAATATTTTCAGTTCTTGTTGGTAGTTCATCTTGCCGCATACGCTGTGCAAGATTCAGTGGAGTAAACCCTTATCTGATTGAACCACTAACTGCATCAAATCGCTGTTAGTTGAATGGAAGTAACGTCTCATGTTATTTTTCTTAATTTAAGCACATACTTTATATTAAGCAATCCTCTTCCACCTTCACTTCTCGGCAAGTACAACCTTCTCACTGAGGAGTTTGGGTGCAGGCTCCTAAATTTTGTTAGTAATCGCCTTGTTGTTCTATCTAGTTCATCAAGATCAGTGTCGGACCACTTCACAATTCCAAATGAATACGTCAATACCGGACGGCCCAGGTATTTATTGCCGAACACAAATTACCGCCTGAAAGCTTAGTGTTAAGTAGCTTAGTTAATTTTTTCTTATACCACACTCTCTTTTAAGCTCGGCATGGTCAAATCGTTAGTTTTGAGGGGTACCAAGGTAACGGTAGGTTTCATGAAGAGGTAGTTGATCAATATCGCCCATGCTCTGCGGATTGTTCTCAATATTCCCTTTTTGATGTTTATAACGGCGCATTTATCAAGCCAAATGACATTCGGATATCGTCACTAAAGGTTTTACAGTCTTGATCAGTGACTGCATTTTCTCTCGTGACTCGCTGTACATCTTTAGGTCGTCCATGTACAGTAGATAAGATATTCGACATTTGCTTCTGAGATTCAACCTATATCCAGCATCTGTGTTATTTAATAAGGAAGACATTGGGTTCAAAGCTAAGCAGAACCATATAGGGAAAGAGAGTCTCCTGAAATATTCCCCATTTATGTCCACAGTTCCTATGTGTTTTCCTTGAAACCCACATAGTTGATTTCCATGACGTCATTAGGTGTTTCAGGACAGCTATTATGCGTGGGCATATTTGATATATTTCGAGGACTTTTATTAACCAGTCTGTGGGGAACAGAATCATATGCTTTTCTGTAATCGATGCAACATATATTTAAATTTCGTTTCATTTTTCTGGACTTGTTTTAAGATTACTGAATCTATGGTTAGCTGATCCTTACAGCCCAGCGTCCCTTTTATGCATCCTTTCTGTTCCTCCGAGAAAATGTGGTTAACACTGCAATGCTGGTATATTTTTTCATTAATTACCGAAGTAAATAATTTGTATGCTACTGATAAGCATGTTATTGGTCTATAATTTTGAGGTTGTGCGGTATCGCCCTTTTATATAGTAAGAAAGTATATCCCTGGCATAAGAAAGTAGGTATTTGATTTGGGTCGTGAAGCGCCTGCGTAAAGCAATAAGCGACTCTCTCGTGCGTGGCGCTAAAATACTTGATCCAGAAATTTTGAAGTCTATCTGGTCCTGGCGCTTTCCAGTTTTGTGATCTTTTTACTGCCTTTACTATGTCTTCCTTGGTGAATTCTAGGAGATTCATACGCGGTATTTGTGCGTTAGCTCTCTCTATACTTCCAATCCATTCAGCTTCCTGATTGTACGGGTCTGCTCTTCCCCATATAGATTTCCAGAAATTTTTAAACTGACTGAGCTCATTATGTCCTATTTTTGATATCATCAGTGTCATTATCGCCTTGCTCTCTAGTTTTCTGGAAAAACTTCTTCTGATTAGTATGATACTCTCTATTTTGTTCTTTTCTTTGCGATAGTTCGTTATATCGTCTTAATCTTGAGTCCTGGCTATTTTAGCTTTTGCCTAAATCGATCTTGGAGGTCAATAAGCTTATTATTATATTCTGGATCCTTTTCAGGGATTTTTAGCTCTTTCTGACGATTTCTTCTTGTTTTCCCCTTAACACCTTCTTAGACTTGTTGTTTTTCAAGAATTCAGATATAATATCCATATCTGCCCCCTCAGTCTGCCCATAATGCCCTGCTCGAGTGGTATTTTCCAAGCTGGTTTTCTTTTTATTCTTGTTCTGGTCTTTTGATTCTATGGTGTAGGTTTTTTGTCCATTTAGCTCAATGGCAGTAACAGCAGCACAAAGTACAAAGCCAAAATGAATTTCCGTCAATACTTCTGCTTATATTAAGATATTTCAAGAGCCTTATTAACGTTTGTAAGAATTGATTGTGCACGGTGGGCATTATGCAAAATTGGTATCTCTGGTCTTTTGAGTGGATCTGCACCTTCACAGAAAGCCAACAAACTAAGAAATTTATCCAACGCGGCATTATTCTCCTCTGCCTGTTCAGTTTCAATGGGCAATATTGCTTACACAAACTTCGCACCAGTCGGTTCTGTTTGATCACCGATATGTAGTTGTGGGGTCGGGTGAATTTCTATTCCATTTGGTTCTATTTGATCAAACATATCTTGTTGTTTAATCTCGTAGCCAACTTCTCGTTTAATTTGGATCAATTTCAGTTTCCGTTAAGTAATTTTTCCTTATGATGACACTCTTCCTATCCACTAGGTTCTGTTCTGATAGGTTAAGATTTTGGACGAGTCCTTGTAAACTCGGTATGAAGGGCGTGTCTCCATCCAGGAGTGGATTATCGCCACACTTGTTGACATGATAGAAAGCACGAACAACAGCTGCACATTCATTTCTCGTGTCCATCTTATTCGTCCAGTACAGCCTCTCCGCGAGAGCAGTCCTCCTAGTTGGGGGCGAGCTGGCAGGCAGAGCGGTGTTTTGTTCTTTCAATCCCATTTATTGTTTCCACGTCCCGTTGGTTCTATTGGCTGTAGTTTGCTGCGCGACAGGTGTCCGCCTCGTCAACCTCCTGCCACCGACGTCCCGCTTCACTTCGTCACGTCCAGCGCCGGCTCCAGATGCAAAATTCCTGGCGATCCCCAGGCAGCGACTTTAATCTATTCCGTAATATTCTACTACTTATCATGGTTTAATGGTATACAGTTTTAACCTTACTGCGCAGGCCGGGGACCCCGAAATTTTTAGCCGCCCTCTGGAGTCAGACGCTGTCGGGCGGTTGCCTTCTAGAGGCAGACGCCGCCTCCGCAGATCTCATACGCCCCAATCAATTGATCCGGCCGGTGGAAACTCCGCGGCCCCTTAAGGCAGTGGACTACCACCGTTTAGGTTGAGGCACCCTAACTGAGGTAGGTGGGGTCGTCATACCCAGTGCCAGCAAGCCTTAGCTATGCCCTCTGCTTATTTATTATTATTATTATTATTATTATTATTATTATTATTATTATTATTATTATTATTATTATTATTAATATTATTATTATTATTATTATTATTATTATTATTATTATTATTATTATTATTGTTATTAGGTTATTCGGTATCTTGTTTCACGTATAATTTTGAAGGTGTCTACTGCATGGTAATAATAATAATGGCTAATTATAGATATCAAGTATTTGAGAAAAAAATGGTGGTGGCCTTTATCTTGTAACCGCTGGATTGCCAGCAATGACACACACAGTGGTTTGTGCCGACTCGGCTGTCGGCTCGGCTGCCGTGTCGGCGCATTTGCAGGTATTTTCACCGAGGCAAAACACACACGTCAGTTTATCCGACGTTTTCTTTTCCCAAACGCTGGTACCTAATACGATTTTTATTAAAATTAAAGATTTAAATAGGCAAGCGGCGGGCCGTGTCGGCAGCTAAGTCGAAGCAAACCGTTGTGAGTGTTGTCGTTAAAGCGGTAGAGCCGACAGCCGAGTCACACAAACCGCTGTATGTGTCATCGCCCTTAGTCGTCAATGCATGGAAAATTTATAATATTCTCAATGAAAAATATATCCCAGGTAGACTTAAATTTTATGTAGCCTATGACCTTTTAAAACTGATAAAGCAATAATTTGGAGAAATCTTGTTCCTGCTATAAATGAATTACGTTATGACAATAAAGGTCACTCACATAATTTCTTATGCAAGTAAAAAACCCGAAGGAGATGTAGAGTTTGCCATAGCCATACAATTTACATTTGTAAAAGTGTAATTTCCATTTACATACATCATGCTTTCACAATAGCACCAAAATGAAACTGAATTTACCAGTGGTGCGTTCACACACCAGCAAAGTTTATAGTGTTTTTCTTAATAAAGAAGTTTTATGTAGATAATAATTTTGGTGTAGTAATTCTTATAAAACTAAAGTTTTCTATAGTAAATTTTCGTTAATATTATTAGTTTTATCTTGTTTTGTCCGCATGTTCCTTTGCAAAAGTTCGTTTATGTATTTTAAATATTTTTTCTATAGCAGATAAACCTTTTGAGTAAATAAAGTAACACTTTAACAGCGATGGTAGATAAAATGTATTAACTTTTTTTATTCAATTAAATTTACAAATGAAATATTTTAATTTGAAGTGCTTGTTTTTGGAACAACGCACCAGGTTTTATTTTTTGTTGTGACAATTGTATAGAGGTATGGGATTGATTTTCTGGTCTACTAAGTATATTTGATTGATGTACATCATGAAATTTAAAACTTGGACACCACAATTTCTGTAAACAAAAGTTTGCGCATTGCTGAAGGGGCTTAAGGGTATCATTTACAATTCTAACAGCAGGTAGTCTCAGCAGGGGTTATCTTATAGAAGGACTGTAAAATGAATCATTACACTCACGTTTTAGAAATTTTTACGTTGCTTACTTTAATTTTTTTTTCTTAAAGAATATATTTGAAGGTATCGCTAATTAAACACCATAGCTCGATTAATTATCGAATCAAAATTTTGTTTAGGAAATGTTTACAAAATAAAAATTAGGAAATAATTTTGATTTAAAAAACGTCTACAAGCAATAACTTTTAAATTAAACAAAAAACTAAACATGGTTATTTGGGTTGACTGATTATTACTTATTTTTAAATAAATCTAACCTACTAATTATTGTAAGTTATTTAAAAAATCATTAAACTCTCTATTCATAATATTTAGTCCTTACAAAATGTATATTTTATGACGTTTCATTTTTTTTCTGTAGTTAATATAAAAGTGAAAATAAAAACTAAGGCAATTCTTATTGTCAACGTATATATTTAGTTTTTTGACAAAAATTTATTACGTAATTATAAGTAATTAAGATACCAAGTTATAGTTTAAAATTAAATGAAAACTTTTTTAAATAAAGGTATTACTATATAAATAAATATAAGAAATCAATAATGGGTGTGATTCCATTATTATTGATACATTCTTGGAGCGTCTGCTCATTGACGCTATCAAGGTATCAATATAATTAATCTTAATCGTGTCCCATGCGGTATCAATGGCTGCAATTAGTGCATTACGCATTTACTGGTATAAAACGGCTATTGTTGAATTGGTTAACAGCAGTGAGCCCAAACATTTTCGATAATGTTAAAATCTGGGCTTTTAAATGGCTGTGGCAACAGCACCGCTATTTTTATAATCGTTTCCAAAATCATCTAAATACGCAGCAGAATCAAGGCGTCCATCGATAACCCAACAAACTCCTGACCCCGCGCGCCAACTTCTACCTTTACAAATTACGAGAAAAATAACCACTTCGTGTTTTAGGACATATGTGATTATTTTCGTAACGAATTCTTCCATTCCTAAAAACTTTTAGTAGTCCATCGTTGCGGCTATTGAACGATTTTTCATCGCTAAAAATCACTCGATTCCAAAAATTCCAAAGGTTCGTTCACATATCGCTTGCAAATTCCAGACGACGTCTCATATTTTCGTCACAGAGGACTTCTTTCGCAGCAGCATTAAGTACTTCTTTATTCCCAACTCCTTTAAATCTTTTTTTGTGCAGTTGTACGGCATCCGGGAAAATGTTTATCTGCTATAGCCCTGGAGTATGTAGCAAATGGTTGTTCTGTTACGTAATGAAACAACTCGAGATCTTGAGCAGGTGTAGATACTTTAGGTCTACCACTTCCGGTGGCTCTTTCCAAAGGTGTGTTCAAGATTCCATTTTACTTCGGTAATGCCCTACGGTGTTTTTGGTATATCTAACGTGCGTGAAATTTCCACGCTACGGCCCGCCGCTAATTCCGAAACATCCGCGCTTTCAAATCAGCACCGAGATGAGGTAGCATTTTCACAACACTTGAAATTTTAAACTAAAATGGAATTTACATTTCTTACTTTATTTATTGGTTCACTACTCCCTTCTCAAACAGTAGGTAATTGTTTATTTATTACATACTTCTAATGACCAATGTAACAACCCTTAGAGCAATATGACCAAAAAGGGAAGTAAATTAAACAAGCAAGGATATTCTATTGTTATCGAAACTTATTCATAAAGTAAAAGCCATTTCCTTATAATGCTAATGGACAGGATTTTCTTTTAAGTATTAAGATTACAATAGAGGACTTATAAACTTTCGAAGATATCTAATTATAAATATTTACACTGCAATTGCGATTTTCTTAGCAATAACATACACGTTCTTGGTTTTTAAGTTGTCATAAATTTGATATGATATAAATTTAGTGTTTCTAATATTACATCACAAACTAATCTTTATTCGCCAAAATTGTTGCTTAAGTTGTAAAGCTTCGTACACACCTAACAAACAGCAACAAACATAACAACAAACCAAAAGTCAAACAGAACGACAAACGATCTTTTATGATTTCCAACAATCCGAACAACAAACGGAACGTTTGTGCTGTTCCCATAATTATTTTCAGTAGTTTTCAGTTCATATATATTTATTATTAAGAAGAGAAAATTGCGGAAAACAAGAAGATAGTGCCAACCAAATTTTTACGCACAAAGAAGAGTAAAAATTATAATTTACTTCGTTTTTTTTTTTTTTGAAATTTCCCACCCAAATGATGCTAATAGGGACATCATTTTTTCTTGCATTCTTAAACACTGATTAATTTAAAACATTTTTCTTCTTCAACTCATTATTACCTAAAACACAACAAACCCACAAAAGGAGGACAAAAATAAATAATTTAATTCTCCCGCATAAGTTTGTTCGCCGTTTTGTTTAGATTCGTCCAAACCTGCAAACGCATTCGCGCGCATTTTCTTTGATGTCGGAGAAAAACCGACAGGTTGCGGGAACGCCGCAAACCGTTCGTGGAACAATCAGGACTTGCAAATCTGTTCTAAAATTCGTACGTAGCACCGTCCAAATTAATGTTCCGATTGCCGTTCGGTTCGTTGTTCTGTTTGTTCCTCGGTTTGTTGTTCAGGTGTGTACGAAGCTTTACAGTAAGCATATTAATATGAACTATATCTTATGAAAGGAGAGTTATGTAACTATAATTAACGACTTAACGTTACGTTAGTAGATTCCATTTACTATTTACACATATTTTCTTGGAACATTCGATAATTAACTATCGGGATATGATGACCCTATACTTCGCAGGTTGTGCGCAACTGGATACAAGCAAATAACTTGGAGCTGTTACCCTGGCCAGCAAAAAGCCCAGATTTTAACATTATGGAAAATGTTTGGGCTCGAATACTTGCTGTTATCCGAAGACAACAAGGGCCAAATTTTATACCAGTAAACCGTAATGCACTAATTGCAGCCATTGATACCGCATGGGAAACGATTAATATTAATTATATTGATACCTTGATAGCGTCAATGAGCAGACGCCTCCAAGAATGTATGAATAATAATGGAGGTCACACCCATTATTGATTTCTTATATTTATTTATATAGTAATACCTTTATTTAAAAAAAAGTTTTCATTTAATTTTAAACTATAACTTGGTATCTTAATTATAATTATGTAATAAATTCTTATCAAAAACTAAATATATACGTTGACAATAAGAATTGCCTTAGTTTTTATTTTCACTTTTTATATTAACTACAGAAAAAATGAAACGTCATAAAATATACATTTTGTAAGGACTAAATATTATGAATAGAGAGTTTAATGATTTTTTTAATAACTTACAATAATTAGTAGGTTAGATTTATTTAAAAATAAGTAATAATCAGTCAACCCAAATAACCATGTTTAGTTTTTGATTTAATTTAAAAGTTATTGCTTGTAGACGTTTTTTAAATCAAAATTATTTCTAATTTTATTTTGTAAACATTTCCTAAAAACAAAATCTTTGATTCGATAATTAATCGAGCTATGGTGTTTAATTAGCGATACCTTCAAATATATTCTTTAAAGAAAAAATTAAGTAAGCAACGTAAATTACCTATTTTCTAAAACGTGCGGTGTGTAATGATTCATTCTACAGTCCTTCTATAAGATAACCCCCGCTGAGACTACCTGCTGTTAGAAATGAAAATGATATCCTTAAACCCGCTTCACAATGTGCAAAACTTTTGTTTACAAAAATTATGGTGTCCAAGTTTTAAATTTCATGAGTGTTTAACTTTTGCAACGGATGACGATTTCCACTCACCCATGCAAGTGTTGTGACTGTTAACAAGATCAGTTTTAAAGTTTGCCCAACATGTGAAGCGTAAAACGACCGAAACCATTCCTTGTGTACATTTCTGAATTTGGTAGTTTCAAGAAATCCGCAATCTTCTTGGGATCTTGTATATGATGTTTGATCCCCACCTATGAGTAGGGCGAATTCAAAAACTAGCTGAACAAAATAAATTTTTAGAAAAATAAAGTATTACTACATTTTTTTTAAATAAACTAATATGAATTTATTTAAAAATTACTAAAATAACAAAAAATTTATGAAGTTTAAAGAAGTTACATATAGATTTAATTTTGATACTTGTTGCTTCGATTATTCACTTTCTAATATTATTGCTGCTGTCACCACTAGTGTTTTGGGTAGGTTAAGACTTAGAACTTCTGTTAAAAAGACTTCCTGTTCTTATAGTTGGCAATGGTCTAATGCTCGATATCACAGGATCCGAAGTTAAAAAACAGTAAGTTTATCAAGTCCTCGTTTGATGTTTTTGCGCAATTTTTTTGTCGTAAATTATTTTCTAAAACTCCTTCATGTCTTTATTTCTTGCTTCCTAAGCTTCTTCAAAAGCTGATCAATAATAAGAAACGATGAGGCCATTACTTAGAACCCTGTATGAGAATGTTGTAGACACTTACTGGCATGAAATACCATGGATTAAAGTTGAATGTACAACTATGCGGTTTCAGTTGCATAATTACTGAATGCTTCTGAGTTTATTTGAAAGCCGCATGACAAAACTTCTGGGAATATAACAGAAAAGGGTTTTATCAAGTTTTTGTTGATCCCTGTTGTTAAAGCTGACAATACAGGTTTATCAAAAAACATCTCTTTGATGTGTTTCTATCATTTGTACTGCCACTACCTCCCGGCTTTGACTGGTCAACATGCAGACCCATTTCTAATCAAAATCTTGCATGTAAGCAATGATTGAAAGACCGAAATTAAATGTTGAAATATCTACAACTGTCTCAGAAACAACAATTATATTCATTTCAGTCGGTTTCACTTTTGCAGATGTAGCATACATGCGCAGAGGGAGGTTGAAGTTGTAGAATTGCAAAGCTGCAGCTTTGCGTCGACTATTAATAAGAGAACTTCGTCTTCGGTATATGGCCCAGTAGGTTTAATTTGTATCAAGGATTGCATATAACCTTGCTTAATCATTGTTGCTTGTAAAAGGTGTTGTAGTGGCGTCTTTCAGTACCTTTGCACGTCTTTTTCACTTCCGCTCTAAAACTCTTTTTGGGTGGCATCAACTCAATTCTTCCCGTTCCTAACATTTTCCTAATATATCTTTTACTTTTCGATTCTTACTTTGAGTCTTTGCTATCGACAAATCCTGCTTTCTCAGACGTCCCGAACCCTTCTATTCGGGTATTATTTTTATCTAGAGCAGAGGTATGGTAGGTCTAGCACTACAGACTTTGTGAGGAAAATTTATTTCCAATCTGTAGCAATGAGTCGTGATTTTGTTATTGAAATCTATCCAAACTGCTCTTCCACCTTTTTGCTATGTCACTTGAAAATCGACTTATAATCTGTTTTATGGCTTTAGTTGTGTCAAGGCTGAACCATCTTCCAGTTGAGAAGCAGATATTACATAAGGTAGAAGTAATGTCATTAGCCTGGAAACTATTCTTGATTAAAAGTCAAAAGTTGTTGTCTAGTAAATAAAAGGGGTTTTAAAAAAAACAAATAAAATTAAAAAGTGCAAATATGTGCAGCTAATTTTTTAAATGAGAATTAATGAACCAATAGAGAAAACTAAATTCAGGACTTGCCAGGATTGTAAGTGTTCTTGAAGCTTATTGCCGTATTTACCGTTATTACCATGCTTTTAAATTATGCAACAAATACGAAAATATATAGCGAGACCCATATATCAATCCAAGCGGGAATTTAATAGTAATTTACCAGAATCTTCACTCTCATGGTGTGTTTGGTATATCTCATCAATACACTAACTAGCAGAGCTCGGAAGTGTTGAACGTTAATGTGCTATACAAGTGAAAAATCGGGACATTACTGACAATGTAACATGAAACTGTGTTGATAAGCCAACCCGGAAAGTGTCAGGGTTGTACTTTTGATGCTATAGTATGCTAAAATAAACATTTAACAACACCCTGAAAGATGTTTGAGGTTATAATTTAATACTTGATATTTTTTTTTTTTGTTCAGCTAGTTTTTGAATTTGATCCACTGTGCCCACCGATTGAATAGTGCACTTTTCTGTCGGTAGTTGACAAAAACTTATTGTGAGGACGTTTGGGACACAATTTCCAAGAAACTTACTCTGTTACGGTTTATTTGTAAACAAACTCACAAATATAGCAGTGCTAGAAGATCTTGCCGGCAGCTCCTTTTAGTCGGAAGTGGTCGTGGGCTTATTGAGAATCGTTTGAAATAAAGGCTTCTACATTGCACAAAGAATTTATAAGGCGCCATCTAGGATTTTGTATAAGAGATATTCTAGTGCCACTAGGAACTCGTAGACACAGAAACAAACCGTACTTTGATAGAAATATGTATATTATTATAACGATTAGACTTCAATTAACACACAGAAAACACATAGACACAACAATAGATAATATCATTTATAATTAATAGCAAAATATAGTTATAAAATAATAATAATTCAAGAGAGCAAGTTAAGACACGAGTAATAATTAAAGGCACAAACGCCTCAAATAGGTTAGCGTATTATAAACTTTTGACAGTCGTAGCACCGATTATTCCATGCAAGCGATTCACCGAGCTCACGTGGCAAATATTGTTTGGAATGTATTTGACAACAATTTCGGGAGTACCCGGATCTTGGCCGATTATTTAAATAGGTTAAAAGCGCACAAAATTAATCAGGTACTTTGGAAAAATCTTTCTAGTTCATAAAATTATCTATATTTCAAATAACTAAAATCTCCAGAAGATTTTTTTTAATACATAAATTCATATTTAAACTCTTGAGTGTAAACACGGTTGTCTATACTGTAGAGAAAATTGGTCTATAAATCAATTATTGGCGATATAATACCGTCACAACTCCACATTCCTTGTCGGTAATGCAAAACGACTTATCCTTCTTAGTTTTAGTATCAAATAATGAAGCGACTACCACCAATTTTCTGTCGTCCACATTAGACACTTCCAACTTGTGCAACTCATCGGACCTAGTAACTCCATGCATACCAAAAACAACAACAAGTTGCAATTCCAAACACAACTATAGACCAGCAAATCTAATAAAAATCTAACTTTTACAAAAAAATAGTTGTTATCTGGAGCGTGTGTCAGAAATTTTATAATGTCATCTGGCTCTAAAATTTTGGACTTCTTAGCTTTGTATCCATCACTCAGTTAACTTGCCGAATGTGTACAAATTTTATGATATTATTTGATATTACATTCGTAATACTTAGAAATGTCGCAAATTTTCATGCACAGACGTCGCTTCAGCATAGAATAATACGATTATAATGACGATGTTTTCACTTTCTTCGACTTTTCAGAAAAATACGCTACAAGCACTTTTTCATTTACGTTATTGATGTTCTTGATGCTTTTCCACTTTTTAAAGGACTGGTATTCCTTCTCATACATCATCCTAGATCTTTTGACAATAATTTACTTTCTACCTCTAACACTGCATCTTCCACATCGGATAGTAACTTTTCTTCTTCTTTTTTGAATTCTTTTCCGTGCATTTCATATTCGCTTCATACACGAAACGCAAAAAAATTAGAATTTTTATAAATTTGTTTACAGAGTAAACCATAGTAACACAGCAACACAATTGCGATTTTTGTGCCAAAAACGTCGCCTCTCGTGACCTTGTTACTCGTAGATAAACAATCTCTTTATCGTCTTATATAATCAATAACTATTAATATTTTTAGACTTGGAATGTATTCTTAAGTGTAACAATATAAATACTAATAAATTGTTCAAAGCTTGCGACAATATGGGGTTTAAACTAGTAATAAAATAATATATATCTTAAACTAATAGTTAGTTCTTTCGGCTGTTCTGATTGTTGATGGCCAAGATGTTAGCCTAGGCCAACATATCAGAAAAAGCCGCAAATGAGAACGTAAATTGTCTTTTTTTAAGATGAGTTTAATTGAATTACAAAGTACATATTATAGAATGATTTATGGAATAACACATCCGGCAAAAGGTCTCCACAACATTTTTTTTCTTGCCAAAAAATAGTATGATCTTTTCGCATAATTGTGGGTGAATTCGTTAACGCCGAATCGATGTTCCGGAGTTTTTATCAACACTGTCACGTACTGCTTTGGTATGACACTTGAACAGCTCGGTTTGGACAAGCTTAAAAACACTATTCTGTACAAAATTTTCAAACTGCGGGCCCCATACATTCATTATTTTGAAATATTGTTCAATAATAAAAAGAAGTTGTTGTCCTATATAAAAAGCGCCTCATTTTTTCATGTCTGTTTCCGAAATTAAACGGGTACTTCCAGACGTCGTAGAGCTTTAAATTCGGCATGTCGATGGATCTTGCTCTTCAAACCAACGGGAAAGATACGAAAATCGTAAATTTCTATTCAGAGGCGTCTCCGTCCCCCATAGATCTAGCATTATTAAATTCAGACTTTTAAACACTAGTATTGTAACAAACTCTATTTTTATAACTGCTGTCAAATTGTTATTTTTTTCAGAGTCGCAAAAGTATTCAATAGAAAATTGACGACAAATTCAAATCTTGCGTACATTTAGTATAAACGATTATTTTTTCTATCAAATCCATTAAATCCATAAAATCTTAATCTTTATAACTAGGTAATTATTTGACAGTATACTGTTAAATAAGCAATAAAATGTAAATGCTAAAAATTACAGGGTTAAAAAAATTAAAAGAAAACGATTTGAAAAATTTACATATTATTAACATTTAAATTTCTAATCGCGACAATTTACACGCAACTTTCAACGCTACCAAATAATCGGTTAAGCACGCCTAATTTTACAAATTTTAAACATACAACTGACAAAAAATTGAGCAATGTGTATAATTTAAAATTAAAAACCAAATTTAAAGTACAATTTAAAATTAAATTACCTAGCACGTTGTGTTAAATTGCTTATCTTAGGACAAGGGATAAAAACATTATTCATTTGACTTTTTTATTCAAGGATTTTTGTTAAAAACAATGGCATGTACTCTTGAAAAGAGTGCTATTGTAATTTGCAACAGAATCGATAAATCTTAGAAAGTTAAGAATCTAAAATGAAAATTGTAATAGTACATTTATTGAGTAAATTAATTAACTTTTTTTTGTTGTATTATAAAACTATCTAAACTGAAGGCTAAAGCTCAGTTTTGCTAAAACTTATTCCTATAGATTAAAATAAGTTTTAATGTTTTACGATTTACGTTCAAGAAGTTTTTCTAATAAACTTTGAAGAAAAATTTACATTGTTATGTCGTAAACTTAAGGTTTTATAGTTTTAATAAAGTGTAGTTTAGTAACGGAATACAAATAAGAGGTATATTAGCGCTTTTACCAGAATATCATTTTATGGTGCTTATTAACTTTGGTTATTGGTATTATTAAATTATGAATAAAAAAGATCAATCATTATGATAAAAAAATTACATCTTGTCGTTAAATTTTTTATGCGCATATAATATGTATTATACTTCAGTATTTTTTTCAAAGATGTAGTCTAGAATTCTAATTTTTTTCAGTTTTTAATGCATTAGGTATCTACAATTTACAACGTATGTAAGTAGTTGCAACGCAAATTTACATCATGTCACCCCTGTTTAGTGAAAATTGATTGTTTTTACAAGTAAATGATTTTGGTTTCATTAAAATGTTTGTTTTAAGTGAGTTGTACTGTAATTTTAATTAGATTTTCTTCGTGTTGATAAAGCACGTTTGTTTTCGAACCAAGTTCGCTGCAATAGTTGTGATGTTGTGGATGCCTTATTCTCAATCTTTACTCTAAAAACTTTTAAAAAGGTTTATTTCGACAGTTACTGTCCGGGTTTTTGTAGAATTATTTAACTCATATCACCGTTTGGTTTTACTGAATTAATAGTCTTGTTGTTCCAAGAAAAGTGCTTGAATGTTATTTCTTCTATAAAGTAAATTGGATATTTTGTTTTGGCTAACATGAACAGTATACTGATTACAAACCACGGTTAAAATTCTGAATGTTTCTAAGAAACTCACTCTGTTACGGTTTATTGTAAACAAACTCACAAATATAGCAGTGCTAGAAGACCTTGCCGGCAGCTCCTTTTAGTCGGAAGTAGTCGTGGGCTTATTGAGAATCGTTTGAAATAAAGGCATCTACATTGCACGAAGGATTTTATAAGGCGCCACCTAGATTTTGTATAAGAGATATTCTAGAGCCACTAGGAACTTGTAGACACAGAAACAAACCGTACTTTGATAGAAATATGTATATTATTATAACGATTAGACTTCGATCAACACACATAAAAACACATAGACACAACAATAGATAATATCATTTAGAATTAATAGCAAAATATAGTTATAAATTAATAATAATTTACGAGAGCAAGTTAAGACACGAGTAATAATTAAAGGCACAAACGTCTCAAATAGGTTAGCGTATTATAAACTTTTGATAGTCGTTGCACCATTATTCCATGCAAGCGATTCACCGAGTGCACGTAGAAAATATTGTTTGGAATGTATTTCACAACAATTTCTGGGAGTACCGGATCTTGGCCGATTATTTAAATAGGTTAAAAGCGCACAAAATTAATCAGGTACTTGGAAAGATCTTTCTAGTTCACAAAATTATCTATATTTCAAATAATCAAAATTTCCAGAAGATTTTTTAATATAAAAATTCATATTCAAAGTCATGAGTGTAAACACGGCTGCCTATACTGTAGAGAAAAATTGGTCTACAAATCAATTTTCTTTCGTGTTAATAAAGCACGTTTGTTTTCAAACCAAGTTCGCTGCAATAGCTGTGATGTTGTGGATGTCTTATTCTCAATCTTTACTCTAAAAACTTTTTAAAAAGGTTGATTTCGACAGTTACTGTCCGGGTTTTCGTAGAATTATTTAACTCATATCACCGTTTGGTTTTGCTGAATTAATAAAGTCTTGTTGTTCCAAGAAAAGTGCTTGAATGTTATTTCTTCTATAAAGTAAATTGGATATTTTGTTTTGGCTAACATGAACAGTATACTGATTACAAACCACGGTTAAAATTCTGAATGTTTCTAAGAAACTCACTCTGTTACGGTTTATTTGTAAACAAACTCACAAATATAGCAGTGCTAGAAGACTTTGCCGGCAGCTCCTTTTAGTCGGAAGTAGTCGTGGGCTTATTGAGAATCGTTTGAAATAAAGGCATCTACATTGCACGAAGGAGATTTATAAGGCGCCACCTAGGATTTTGTATAAGAGATATTCTGGAGCCACTAGGAACTTGCTAGACACAGAAACAAACCATACTTTTGATAGAAATATGTATATTATTATAACGATTAGACTTTGATCAACACACATAAAAACACATAGACACAACAATAGATAATATCATTTAGAATTAATAGCAAAATATAGTTATAAAATAATAATAATTTACAAGAGCAAGTTAAGACACGAGTAATAATTAAAGGCACAAACGTCTCAAATAGGTTAGCGTATTATAAACTTTTGATAGTCGTAGCACCAATTATTCCATGCAAGCTGATTCACCGAATGCACGTAGAAAATATTGTTTGGAATGTATTTCACAACAATTTCTGGGAGTACCGGATCTTGGCCGATTATTTAAATAGGTTAAAAGCGCACAAAATTAATCGAGGTACTTGGAAAGATCTTTCTAGTTCACAAAATTATCTATATTTCAAATAACTAAAATTTTCAGAAGATTTTTTAATATAAAAAATTCATATTCAAAGTCATGAGTGTAAACACGGCTGCCTATACTGTAGACAAAATTGGTCTACAAATCAATTTTCTTCGTGTTAATAAAGCACGTTTGTTTTCAAACCAAGTTCGCTGCAATAGTTGTGATGTTGTGGATGCCTTATTCTCAATCTTTACTTAAAAACTTTTTAAAAAGGTTGATTTTGACAGTTACTGTCCGGGTTTTCGTAGAATTATTTAACTCATATCACCGTTTGGTTTTGCTGAATTTGCTGGAAAGTCTTGTTGTTCCAAGAAAAGTGATTGAATGTTATTTCTTCTATAAAGTAAATTGGATATTTTGTTTTGGCTAACATGAACAGTATACTGATTACAAACCACGGTTAAAATTCTGAATGTTTCTAAGAAACTCACTCTGTTACGGTTTATTTGTAAACAAACTCACAAATATAGCAGTGCTAGAAGACCTTGCCGGCAGCTCCTTTTAGTCGGAAGTAGTCGTGGGCTTATTGAGAATTGTTTGAAATAAAGGCATCTACATTGCACAAAGAATTTATAAGGCGCCACCTAGGATTTTGTATAAGAGATATTCTAGAGCCACTAGGAACTTGTAGACACAGAAACAAACCGTACTTTGATAGAAATATGTATATTATTAAAACGATTAGACTTCGATCAACACACATAAAAAACACATAGACACAACAATAGATAATATCATTTAGAATTAATAGCAAAATATAGTTATAAAATAATAATAATTTACGAGAGCAAGTTAAGACACGA
Organism: Abscondita cerata; assembly: GCA_030710515.1. Classification (NCBI taxonomy): domain Eukaryota; kingdom Metazoa; phylum Arthropoda; class Insecta; order Coleoptera; family Lampyridae; genus Abscondita; species Abscondita cerata. The sequence continues at coordinate 141,353 of JALBCR010000683.1, forward strand.
GTAATAATTAAAGGCACAAACGTCTCAAATAGGTTAGCGTATTATAAACTTTTGATAGTCGTAGCACCAATTATTCCATGCAAGCGATTCACCGAATGCACGTAAAAAATATTGTTTGGAATGTATTTCACAACAATTTCTGGGAGTACCGGATCTTGGCCGATTATTTAAATAGGTTAAAAGCGCACAAAATTAATCAGGTACTTGGAAAGACCTTTTCTAGTTCACAAAATTATCTATATTTCAAATAACTAAAATTTCCAGAAGATTTTTAATATAAAAAATTCATATTCAAAGTCATGAGTGTAAACACGGCTGCCTATACTGTAGAGAAAAATTGGTCTACAAATCAATTTTCTTCGTGTTAATAAAGCACGTTTGTTTTCAAACCAAGTTCGCTGCAATAGTTGTGATGTTGTGGATGTCTTATTCTCAATCTTTACTCTAAAAACTTTTAAAAAGGTTGATTTCGACAGTTACTGTCCGGGTTTTCGTAGAATTATTTAACTCATATCACCGTTTGGTTTTGCTGAATTAGTAAAGTCTTGTTGTTCCAAGAAAAGTGCTTGAATGTTATTTCTTCTATAAAGTAAATTGGATATTTTGTTTTGGCTAACATGAACAGTATACTGATTACAAACCACGGTTAAAATTCTAATTGTTTCTAAGAAACTCACTCTGTTACGGTTTATTTGTAAACAAACTCACAAATATAGCAGTGCTAGAAGACCTTGCCGGCAGCTCCTTTTAGTCGGAAGTAGTCGTGGGCTTATTGAGAATCGTTTGAAATAAAGGCATCTACATTGCACGAAGAATTTATAAGGCGCCACCTAGGATTTTGTATAAGAGATATTCTAGAGCCACTAGGAACTTGTAGACACAGAAACAAACCATACTTTGATAGAAATATGTATATTATTATAACGATTAGACTTTGATCAACACACATAAAAACACATAGACACAACAATAGATAATATCATTTAGAATTAATAGCAAAATATAGTTATAAAATAATAATAATTTACGAGAGCAAGTTAAGATACGAGTAATAATTAAAGGCACAAACGTCTCAAATAGGTTAGCGTATTATAAACTTTTGATAGTCGTAGCATCAATTATTCCATGCAAGCGATTCACCCGAATGCACGTAGAAAATATTGTTTGGAATGTATTTTACAACAATTTCTGGGAGTACCGGACCTTGGCCGATTATTTAAATAGGTTAAAAGCGCACAAAATTAATCAGGTACTTGGAAAGACCTTTCTAGTTCACAAAATTATCTATATTTCAAATAACTAAAATTTCCAGAAGATTTTTTAATATAAAAATTCATATTCAAAGTCATGAGTGTAAACACGGCTGCCTATACTGTAGAGAAAAATTGGTCTACAAATCAATTTTCTTCGTGTTAATAAAGCACGTTTGTTTTCAAACCAAGTTCGCTGCAATAGTTGTGATGTTGTGGATGTCTTATTCTCAATCTTTACTCTAAAAAACTTTTAAAAAAAGGTTGATTTCGACAGTTACTGTCCGGGTTTTCGTAGAATTATTTAACTCATATCACCGTTTGGTTTTGCTGAATTAATAAAGTCTTGTTGTTCCAAGAAAAGTGCTTGAATGTTATTTCTTCTATAAAGTAAATTAGATATTTTGTTTTGGCTAACATGAACAGTATACTGATTACAAACCACGGTTAAAATTCTAATTGTTTCTAAGAAACTCACTCTGTTACGGTTTATTTGTAAACAAACTCACAAATATAGCAGTGCTAGAAGACCTTGCCGGCAGCTCCTTTTAGTCGGAAGTAGTCGTGGGCTTATTGAGAATCGTTTGAAATAAAGGCATCTACATTGCACGAAGAATTTATAAGGCGCCACCTAGATTTTGTATAAGAGATATTCTAGAGCCACTAGGAACTTGTAGACACAGAAACAAACCATACTTTGATAGAAATATGTATATTATTATAACGATTAGACTTTAATCAACACACATAAAACACATAGACACAACAATAGATAATATCATTTAGAATTAATAGCAAAATATAGTTATAAAATAATAATAATTTACGAGAGCAAGTTAAGACACGAGTAATAATTAAAGGCACAAACGTCTCAAATAGGTTAGCGTATTATAAACTTTTGATAGTCGTAGCACCAATTATTCCATGCAAGCGATTCACCGAATGCACGTAGAAAATATTGTTTGGAATGTATTTTACAACAATTTCTGGGAGTACCGGATCTTGGCCGATTATTTAAATAGGTTAAAAGCGCACAAAATTAATCAGGTACTTGGAAAGATCTTTCTAGTTCACAAAATTATCTATATTTCAAATAACTAAAATTTCCAGAAAATTTTTTAATATAAAAATTCATATTCAAAGTCATGAGTGTAAACACGACTGCCTATACTGTAGAGAAAAATTGGTCTACAAATTAATTTTTCGTGTTAATAAAGCACGTTTGTTTTCAAACCAAGTTCGCTGCAATAGTTGTGATGTTGTGGATGCCTTATTCTCAATCTTTACTCTAAAAAACTTTTAAAAAAGGTTAATTTCGACAGTTACTGTCCGGGTTTTCGTAGAATTATTTAACTCATATCACCGTTTGGTTTTGCTGAATTAATAAAGTCTTGTTGTTCCAAGAAAAGTGCTTGAATGTTATTTCTTCTATAAAGTAAATTGGATATTTTGTTTTGGCTAACATGAACAGTATACTGATTACAAACCGCGGTTAAAATTCTGAATGTTTCTAAGAAACTCACTCTGTTACGGTTTATTTGTAAACAAACTCACAAATATAGCAGTGCTAGAAGACCTTGCCGGCAGCTCCTTTTAGTCGGAAGTAGTCGTGGGCTTATTGAGAATCGTTTGAAATAAAGGCATCTACATTGCACGAAGAATTTATAAGGCGCCACCTAGGATTTTGTATAAGAGATATTCTAGAGCCACTAGGAACTTGTAGACACAGAAACAAACCATACTTTGATAGAAATATGTATATTATTATAACGATTAGACTTTGATCAACACACATAAAAACACATAGACGCAACAATAGATAATATCATTTAGAATTAATAGCAAAATATAGTTATAAAATAATAATAATTTACGAGAGCAAGTTAAGACACGAGTAATAATTAAAGGCACAAACGTCTCAAATAGGTTAGCGTATTATAAACTTTTGATAGTCGTAGCACCAATTATTCCATGCAAGCGATTCACCGAATGCACGTAGAAAATATTGTTTGGAATGTATTTCACAACAATTTCTGGGAGTACCGGATCTTGGCCGATTATTTAAATAGGTTAAAAGCGCACAAAATTAATCAGGTACTTGGAAAGATCTTTCTAGTTCACAAAATTATCTATATTTCAAATAACTAAAATTTCCAGAAGATTTTTAATATAAAAATTCATATTCAAAGTCATGAGTGTAAACACGGCTGCCTATACTGTAGAGAAAAATTGGTCTACAAATCAATTTTCTTCGTGTTAATAAAGCACGTTTGTTTTCAAACCAAGTTCGCTGCAATAGTTGTGATGTTGTGGATGCCTTATTCTCAATCTTTACTCTAAAAAACTTTTAAAAAAGGTTGATTTTGACAGTTACTGTCCGGGTTTTCGTATAATTATTTAACTCATATCACCGTTTGGTTTTGCTGAATTAGTAAAGTCTTGTTGTTCCAAGAAAAGTGCTTGAATGTTATTTCTTCTATAAAGTAAATTGATAATTTGTTTTGGCTAACATGAACAGTATACTGATTACAAACCACGGTTAAAATTCTGAATGTTTCTAAGAAACTCACTCTGTTACGGTTTATTTGTAAACAAACTCACAAATATAGCAGTGCTAGAAGACCTTGCCGGCAGCTCCTTTTAGTCGGAAGTAGTCGTGGGCTTATTGAGAATTGTTTGAAATAAAGGCATCTACATTGCACGAAGAATTTATAAGGCGCCACCTAGATTTTGTATAAGAGATATCCTAGAGCCACTAGGAACTTGTAGACACAGAAACAAACCGTACTTTGATAGAAATATGTATATTATTATAACGATTAGACTTCGATCAACACACATAAAACACATAGACACAACAATAGATAATATCATTTAGAATTAATAGCAAAATATAGTTATAAAATAATAATAATTTACGAGAGCAAGTTAAGACACGAGTAATAATTAAATGCACAAACGTCTCAAATAGGTTAGCGTATTATAAACTTTTGATAGTCGTAGCACCAATTATTCCATGCAAGCGATTCACCGAATGCACGTAGAAAATATTGTTTGGAATGTATTTCACAACAATTTCTGGGAGTACCGGATCTTGGCCGATTATTTAAATAGGTTAAAAGCGCACAAAATTAATCAGGTACTTGGAAAGATCTTTCTAGTTCACAAAATTATCTATATTTCAAATAACTAAAATTTCCAGAAGATTTTTTAATATAAAAATTCATATTCAAAGTCATGAGTGTAAACACGGCTGCCTATACTGTAGAGAAAAATTGGTCTACAAATCAATTTTCTTCGTGTTAATAAAGCACGTTTGTTTTAAACCAAGTTCGCTGCAATAGTTGTGATGTTGTGGATGCCTTATTCTCAATCTTTACTCTAAAAACTTTTAAAAGGTTGATTTCGACAGTTACTGTCCGGGTTTTCGTAGAATTATTTAACTCATATCACCGTTTGGTTTTGCTGAATTAATAAAGTCTTGTTGTTCCAAGAAAAGTGCTTGAATGTTATTTCTTCTATAAAGTAAATTGGATATTTTGTTTTGGCTAACATGAACAGTATACTGATTACAAACCACGGTTAAAATTCTGAATGTTTCTAAGAAACTCACTCTGTTACGGTTTATTTGTAAACAAACTCACAAATATAGCAGTGCTAGAAGACCTTGCCGGCAGCTCCTTTTAGTCGGAAGTAGTCGTGGGCTTATTGAGAATCGTTTGAAATAAAGGCATCTACATTGCACGAAGAATTTATAAGGCGCCACCTAGGATTTTGTATAAGAGATATTCTAGAGCCACTAGGAACTTGTAGACACAGAAACAAACCGTACTTTGATAGAAATATGTATATTATTATAACGATTAGACTTCGATCAACACACATAAAAACACATAGACACAACAATAGATAATATCATTTAGAATTAATAGCAAAATATAGTTATAAAATAATAATAATTTACGAGAGCAAGTTAAGACACGAGTAATTATTAAAGGCACAAACGTCTCAAATAGGTTAGCGTATTATAAACTTTTGATAGTCGTAGCACCAATTATTCCATGCAAGCAATTCACCGAGTGCACGTAGAAAATATTGTTTGGAATGCATTTCACAACAATTTCTGGGAGTACCGGATCTTGGCCGATTATTTAAATAGGTTAAAAGCGCACAAAATTAATCAGGTACTTGGAAAGATCTTTCTAGTTCACAAAATTATCTATATTTCAAATAACTAAAATTTCCAGAAGATTTTTTAATATAAAAATTCATATTCAAAGTTTCTAAGAAACTCACTCTGTTACGGTTTATTTGTAAACAAACTCACAAATACAGCAGTGCTAGAAGACCTTGCCGGCAGCTCCTTTTAGTCGGAAGTAGTCGTGGGCTTATTGAGAATCGTTTGAAATAAAGGTTTTACATTGCACGAAGAATTTATAAGGCGCCACCTAGGATTTTGAATAAGAGATATTCTAGAGCCACTAGGAACTTGTAGACACAGAAACAAACCGTACTTTGATAGAAATATGTATATTATTATAACGATTAGACTTCGATCAACACACATAAAAACAAATAGACACAACAATAGATAATATCATTTAGAATTAATAGCAAAATATAGTTATAAAATAATAATAATTTACGAGAGCAAGTTAAGACACGAGTAATAATTAAAGGCACAAACGCCTCAAATAGGTTAGCGTATTATAAACTTTTGACAGTCGTAGCACCGATTATTCCATGCAAGCGATTTACCAAGTTCACGTGGAAAATATTGTTTGGAATGTAGTTCACAACAATTTCGGGGAGTACCGGATCTTGGCCGATTATTTAAATAGGTTAAAAGCGCACAAAATTAATCAGGTACTTGGAAAGATCTTTCTAGTTCACAAAACTATCTATATTTCAAATAACTAAAATTTCCAGAAAATTTTTTAATATAAAAATTCATATTTACATTTATGAGTGTAAACACGGCTGCCTATACTGTAGAGAGAAATTGGTCTATAAATCAATTTTCTTCGTGTTGATAAAGCACGTTTGTTTTTAAACCAAGTTCGCTGCAATAGTTGTGATGTTGTGGATGCTTTATTCTCAATCTTTACACTAAAAAACTTTTAAAAAATGTTTATTTCGGCAGTTACTATCCGGGTTTTCGTGGAATTATTTAACTGATATCACCGTTTGATTTTGCTGAATTAATAAAGTCTTGTTGTTCCAAGTAAAGTGCTTGAATGTTATTTCTTATATAAAGTAAATTGGATATTTTGTTTTGGCTAACATGAACAATATACTGATTACAAACCACGGTTAAAATTCTGAATGTGCTGATTGATTATGCTTGTGGTAAACTGTAACGTATTTTTTTGTAAGCTTTGATTGCTGTCGTTACGTCGTGTGGTTGTTTTTGAATTTTTAAGGAGTAACAATCATTAAACGATTCTCGTGTTCAGGGTATAGGAAATTCAAAGCTTGTTATTCTAAAGATTGAAGTTTGTAGTATCAATGGTAGATTTGTAATTTAAGAACAATTCACAAAGTGCGGTGTTATCAAAGAAAATGATAAATATTTCAGAAAAATTTGGCGTTTGCCGATAACGTCTACTTATCGAGCATTTTTTGCTTTGTAAATAACATAACAGTTAACACCTCCAATGTTTAACATTGAAACATATACAATAATGGTCTATCTACAGCTTACTCTAGCCACCAAATATGACGTTTTCATTTCATCCACAACATAAACAGCTTCTTTTGTAAGGTTGTAAAGTGTTGTAATCTCCGGTTTAGCTTGATCTCCAGTATCAATACCTAATGCATCATCATCACACATTGTAGATATAAGCAGTACATTTTCTCCTTTCTTGGAACGTACGATACTAGGATTATTTCTTCGGAAGAAAAACATGCTCTACTAACACGTCTTTTTTTATGTTGATAAATTCTGTAGGCAATTCTCGTTTATTCTTGTGAATAGTACTAACAATAGTTGTTTGATGATTTCTTAGAAAGTCTCTTGCTAATAACACAGACGTAAAGTAATTGTCCATAGTTACGTTACGTCCAGTATTCAATATAAGTGAGACTATTCTTTTGTAATACTTGCCGCTCTATTGTCCAGTTGATAAGATTCAGGTTATTGTTTACCTGCGTAAATATCCAGGTTCAATGAATAAAAAGTTTTAGAATCAACGAGTGCACAAATTTTTATGCCATATTTTAACGGTTTATTTGGAATATACTGGCGAAACTTGCATCGACCTCTAAAATAGTCTAACATTTCGTCAACTGTTGCGTATTCTCTTATTTCATAGTTTTACAGGCACCGCTGCACAAAATCGTCAAACTGATTTTTATCTAGATTATCAATAGTTATTTTTTTTTGGATCCTGTCAAGAATATTACCAAACCGCAATGCGTTCAATATCAAATGGAACCTACGCATAAAGAGTGTACCACGAAAACCCTCTGGGGCTGTTCCATCATCAGTCCAAAACTCTGCAAGATTTACATTATTAGACTTTTTACCCCAGCCACATAAAGAAATCGTATGAGTGCTTTTATTTCGTTTACTGTTGTGTCGATGCAGTTTCTTTTGAGGAAACATCTTTTTGTAGACGAGCTGAATAAGTGTTGGTACATCTTACAATTTCTTCAAGCTATTTTCTACGAAAAATAATTCCAACCATTCGATAGAAGGTTTGACTTTTCTGGCAATGGGTTTGACACCCGCAAATGGTAACAATATTACGCTTTTTGTAAGTCCTGCTAGTAGCTGAATATGCTTCAACCATTCGGCTACTTTGTCTTTCCAATATACCTTGGGACATCTTTGGCGCTGACATAGTCCTTAGGAAGACGTGTGTCAGATAAGTAGTTGTCGCCAGATTGCTCAGAATTAATCCTGTAAGAACCATATTCACTTTGACATTTCCTTTCAATATCATCTAATCGTTCGCCTTCATTTAGGAGTTCAGGTGTAACTGTTGCTGCCAAATCTATAGTAATAGATAGGCGCCACCCATATCTTTTAAATTGATCCACAGATGCTTACAAAAAAATTTTGGAAAAACTGTAAACACTCGAAAGAATGCGATTCATAAAAGAAAAACACGAATGATATAAGAATATCTATTTAAATGCAAGAGTAACTGTAAAATTGATTACACCACGGTTGCATTCTTTAACAAACCCACTTGCTTTACTTAAAGCCAAACTATCCACTGCAAATTATACCGGCTTTACTTAAAATTAGTTACAAATATCATAAAGTTCCTGAACGAAATGCTACTGTAGGTTTTGTTTAAAACAAAATAACTTTAGCATCAAACCGAAAATTCACAAACCCCATCTCATTTTGTTCAGTTTGAACAAAACAACGTTACCTGACAAGAACAAAACAAAACAAATATGCAAGGACGTTTCCTAACTTAATTTTTGGTTATTTATAACCGCACACAAAATTACTGAAAACACTATAGATTTCCGGGATAAACAATCAGATTACTTACAGTTTGTTCTTCTGGTAAGACGAATAATTCAATTTCGGTATACGCCAAAACTTCCCGAAGTTTATATGGTTGATACACTCAAATTATTTAATCAAAAACAGTGTGTTATTATGCCGAAATTATCGAAAAACGAAATACACATTCTTTACTACATGTTACTAAAACAGAGTTCGAATCTAGACTAACTTAAAAATACTAAAATACAAACTAGGGCGGTGCATTCCCCTACCTTTTAATGTCTATTTACACAAAAGTTTACAAAAAAATATGTTACAGTTTCTCACAAAGATAATCAATCAGAACATTCAAAATTTTAACCGTGGTTTGTAATCAGTATACTGTTTATTTGAGCAAAACCAAATATCAAATTTACTTTATAGAAGCGATAAGATTCAAGCAATTATCTTAGAACAAACAAAGACTATTAATTCAGTAAAACCAAACGGTGATATGAGTTAAATAATTTTACAAAAACCCCGATAGTAACTGCAAAATAAGCATTTTTAAAGGTTTTCCCGTGCGAACATTGAAAATAAAGAATTCAAAACATCACAACGATTTAAAACAAATGACAAAAAAACTATTGCAGGGAACTTGGTTCAAAAACAAACGTGCTTTATCAACACAAACGAAATCTAATTAAAATTACAAGTACAACTTTACGAACACTTTAATAAAACCAAAATCATTTAATCGTAAAAAAAGAATTTTTACCAACCAGAGGTGACACACGATTAGTCGCTAAGTGAGCAAATGTCCGCTTTACCCCTAAACCTTGCTCAAATAAGCCCTCATTACGTTAGGGTGCGGTGTATCATAAAATTTAAACAATGGCCTTGTAACAGAAGGATTGTTAGAGAATATGATAGATTCTCAACGGTCTATTTCCTGAAAAATTAAAGTTACCCAAAATATTTTGATAATGTGAAGGAATCCCTCATGTAGCGACTAACGCCGGGTTAAAGCAACTTTGTCGATAAATGTGTAAGCAGTTACAAAAGTCGATTTTTTGATTGTTGTAGCCAACTAAATGTTGACATAAAAAGCAATTTCAAATGGCCTGCTGTAAATTTGTAATAAATTGTACAATTACAAACAAACACCAAGAATGACTTGACAATTGTCCCAAAAGGACAAAACCGCTGTCAAATAATTCGCTGCGTTTATTTGCAATTGCATATCGAAAGATGGCTTTGTAACAATTTGACTGAAAGAACATCATCTTTTACAATCAATCTGTCTTGTGAAAGTTCTTGAATATTCATTTTAAAATTCCATTGTTGGTCCCCAGTTTGTAGAACCCATCCTCAGATTTTATAAATTGAACAAATTTCACTCCTTTGCCCCACGTATCTGTTCGATTATCACTTATTTAAGTAGTGAGCATATTCTCTGTCTTGGTTTGCTCTCTCGGCACTACCTTGCCTTTACTGATTTGGCACAGTCGATTTAGCGCCAAGAGATTTGGATTCTAGAACGTTTTGGCGCCGACCTATTTTGGCGTTGACATATTTCTGGGCTACGACGCAAGTTGTTTTGTGCTTTTAAAAGTTGACAAGTCATTTAAAAAATGTAAGAGTACAATAAAACTAAAATTACCTATCGACAAAGTTGTTTAATGCGAACCATTGCGTACGTGATCGCTAACACGAATCGACACTAGATGTCGCAAAACCTACAGCTAAAAATTACATTGTTGTAGTGACAAAAAGGAAAGTACACATATTTAAAGATTAATAAAACGAATAAGTAATTAAATAATCATATCGCGTTAAATTAAACCTCTAGTTCACATGCAAACCCTGCTTCACTACTTAATCTATTAATACGTACAATTACCTAATATTGTAACAGGACTCTGCATCGTCCCGATACTTATAATCGTGCAAGCACATACGAAAATTTGCGTTATTTATGTGAAAAGGTCGGCTCCAAGATATCTACACGTTTTGGCGCCAAAACATCCTAGATCCTTATGTTTGGCATTTCAACGGGTAGCATTTGTTATTATAAAATTTTAACACTTTAACTAGTTTGCAGAATACCTAGTTAATGTTCATATTAACGTATTCCTTATTCTAACAATAACATTACCTAAGAATATAACTTCTTGAAATGTGTGTTAAAAGGGATAAGTATCGTATTATTCTATCTAGGTTTAAAACTGTTTACACACCTAGTTATTTTTTATAAAAAACTGATGAACAACCTTTTGTTTTATCAAAAGAATGTATTTATTAATTATTATTATATTAACAAAATAATATTTTATTTATTCATTATACATAACTAAGTTAGGGATTCATGAACAAGCACCTTTTACAAAATATCCATTAATAAATTTAATTATTGTTTAATTAAAAGTATGTAGTTATTTATTTATTAAAAACATGAACCTAAAATTACATAAAACTACACAAATTATGAAAAAGGTCAAAAACCAAACAAAATGTTTTTGACATGAGCTAGAAAGTTTTCTGACTCATCTCCAAAAAATGTAACTGTCACATAGCATCACATCAATTACTTACACCATAAGTGAAGCTTTATAAAACAAAAAGCACAACGGAGAAAAGTGTTAAAATATCACGGACATTTTTTTAAAAATATTACATTAAAGTTGGTTTTCAAAATATCTAAATCGATAAAGTAACTTCCTTTTACTTAAATTTTATTAAAGGTGGTGCGAAAATTTCATTGAAAAATAAAAGCATTTGTATCATAAATTAAACACCGTAATATATCGTTTTATTGCTTATGTTTATATTAATTTTTATGATTTATGAATATTATTATTATTATTGTTTGTAAATCTTTGATGATTATGATTGATGTTGGATGTAAATATGTAGGTATCCGATTTAATCATCATTAATTGTTGTACTGCTTCTGTAATTTTAATGCGATTACAGATTATTTTATTCAATTATAAAATATCAAAATTATTGTCATTTATGTCATCTATACATAATAAATTTATGTTATGTATGTTATAAAATAAGTAATTAAATAATTTTAATTAAAAACAAATAACATTTTTTGAAAAAAGTTTATTTAAGATGTTTTTTAAACATACACAGTTAATTAAACATCTAAATAACAAATTCGGTAAATATACTGGTTGCCTATTATGCTATGATTTCTAAAAAATAATTATGTAAATATCTACTTGTACAATTATGATAAAACTTGGAAGACATTTAGAAGTTTTTGTAATACTTATCAAAATTTGTCAAGTAGGGAGACAGTGGTCAGAGTGGATGTGGGGTAAGAGTGGTCACTAGCAATTTTTTCCTAAATAACGATTCAAAATTCTTGCCATTTACAAATTCTCTGTCTTTCTATCTTATCTACCGATTTAGTAAAGTTGGCGGCATTCATTTGTGTTTTTCAGCTAGCAATAATTCATGTGTTTGTTGGTGTTGAATTGGTACTCAAAACATATTCATTCTTGGCAAGGTATGTTATATTTTCAAATATTTTAAAGCAGCCTTCAATGCACCACTTAATGGGGTGGTCTTTGACAAATTTATTGATAGTTCAAATGGAATAATACGAAAAAGTGAAAATGAGGTTAAGAGCGTTGAAGTGTGAAATGTGCATCTGGGGCAAGTGTGGTCAGTTGCCATAGGGCTAATGTGCACACTATCCCACACTAACCTCTAAAAATTTTGCAAATGGAAAATTATGTTTCTGATTAGATAACAGTCATTTTAAATGTTTCAAGACCTTTGAACTCTTAGTAACTTTATGTCACAAAAAGTAGCTGATTAGCCAAACTTTTCTGAGCAATGTACCTAGTTATACTCGTAATTTATTTAGGGGTCCGGACTTAGTTTCGAAAAACTGATCGAGCTCTGGTAGACGAGAAAACAGTTAAGGCAGCTGTCAAGGAGGTGATAAGCAACAAAGATACTATAAGAAAAACGGCTGAACGATATGGACTCAAGAAGTCTATGCTCCAAAAAAAGGTCAAAATAGCAAGGAAAAACATAGTAATACCTCAAAAACGTTTGTCTGATTCAGATAATTTAGCTTGTCCAGAAGATGAGAATTACATTAGTATCTTGAACAAAGGAGGTAATAAATACCACACTAGAAAAGTGTTCACCGATGAAAAAAGAAGAACTGCTAGTTCTTTTCTGAAGGCTTCAAATCTACTCTATGGATTAACATATCAATCAATTCAATTTATTTGTCATATAATACATTAACAAATAATTCGACTTTTCTTTACAATTCCTATAATTTACATATTGGCAAAGCCTTGAGCTGGCTGACCAATATGCCAAGTCATTGAATAAAAAAAACTATACAAGTGTTTGGGATGTAAATGGCAGAGCTGGCAAATATTGATACGGGGATTTATGAAACGGCATACGGAGGTATCATGTAGTAGTCCAGAAAATACCAGTCTAGCTCGTAATGCAGTATGTTGAAATGTTCCACCTGACAGAATAATTAACCCTGACAAAACTGGTATACCAACAATTATGCAACATCCTAAAATAATAGCTGCAAAAGACAAAAAGCAAGTTGGTGCCGTTGCATCTCAAGAAAGACATGAAAGCTTTACTACCTGCGCAATTGTCACATCAACTGGCATTGCGATACCACCTGTTTTATTTTTTCCACGAGTACACATGAAGAATCAATTTGTAGATGGTGTGCCAGCTGGAAGTTTGGGATTAGCCCATAAGGCTGGATACATGACTAGCGAGCTTTTTATTGTTGTTTTGAAGCATATTATGAATCATTTTGTTTGTTCAGTTGATTGTCGTTTACTAAACTTAATGGACAACCTCACAACCCACATAAGTTTAGAAGCGATAAATTTTGCTAGGAAGGTTGGCATAAGTCTTATCTCATTTTCTCCCCACTGCTGCCATAGATTACAGCCATTGGATGTTGCAGTATTTGGTCCCTTCAAAGGATATATAAAAGTGGCTGTGGCTGACTGGATGCAAACATACTCTTGAAGAGCTGTTACTATTGCTATTGCATTTCTCTTTGGATTGGCATTCTTATCAGCATTTACTCCAAAGAATATCATCTTAATTTTAATACTCCCAGACTATGGCTATTAAATCGCCTTGCATTGGAGAAAGAAGTTTTTGAGCTATCTATAATAACAAAGCAACCTAATCTATGTGAACTAAAACAACATCCCTTAAAAAACATTCATGATCAAACTGAAAGCAATTTATTAGATGATCACTGCATAGGTATTCCATCAACATCAACAAAACCTAAATCAATTAATATGACCATTAGAGATATGATACCTAGCTCAAGCCGTACCAAAGAGACAATTCCCCCTTCACGGATGCAGACAGTAACTCCAGAAGCCTGCTAGCCACTACAAAAACAAAACGAACTACGAAACCCAGAAGACAAAAAAAAATTTACTATTTACACAAGCACACCCGAAAAAGAGGCAATAGAAGAAGCAATCAATGCGAAGCAAACTAAAACTGTAAAAAGAAAGGTATGTTTCAGGAACAAGAAAACGTTTAAAGAAACGGATTCTTCTGAATCAGATATCAGCATGATGTTAGATTCTGAATACGAGGGATGATACGACGAAGATTGAAAGGAAAATATGGGACTCGATCTTTAACTGATGACAAGCGTTTTGCTTCAAAGAAGTCTGTGAAATATTATGTTGGTAAAGTAGAGTCGTCGCAGGGTCTCAGTGACTTCATAGTAATATTTTTGAGAAAAAAAGGTGGCCGATTTCACTTTTCCGATGTTTCAGATAGGTCGTCTGTAGAGAGAAGCAATAATTATTACCGGCTCCGATGGCATCAATCACAGAGAGACAAAGGCTGTTTTTGTAATTTGACATACAATTTGATGGATGTTATGTAGAATAAGTAATAAACTTATAGAAATGACGTTCGTAGTGTTACATGCATGACAAAATTTCAAAACAAGTCACGAGTATCACAGGTGACAACTAACCCATGTTGTAGTACATAAATTAGAAGCCAGTAACCCACTCCAAAAATAATGTTAATAAAACTTGGCCTTAACAAAAAGAAAGTTGTGATCGTCAAATAAATAAAATGGAAAAGGATACCACGTTGTGATTATTCTTAATTTGTCTACAAAATTTGGATAGATTCGGATTGAATGAGAACTGATTCACTTTGGATAATGTATTATAAACCAATATATTAAAATAAAACTCACATGCAAACCACAATAACATTTAATATTTAATTCCTGCATAGGCTGCTTACAAAAAGGAAAACCTAAAAAGTACATTGGACATACACAAATAACACACAAATCGCAAAGGCATAACACATAAAATGTCAATAATCAAAATATTAACCAAATCAAATAAAACATTGCAACAATATATGTTCATCATATTTCAATTCTTATGTGATAAATAATCATCAAATAGCCTCATGACTTCGATTGTCGAATGTTAGTAAAAACACAGAGAAAACAAAAAAAAACAACACATTGCAAATACATAATAAATATCATATCAAATACAATCAAGATCATAAACCTTTGCTGTGATATTCTTTGTATCAGCAGGTAAATAATAAGTTCAATGACAATAAATGTCATAGTAAAAGTTTCATGTTAAATTGAGAGAGAGAGAGAGATAAGCTACTCCACTTGCATCAAACTAGCTTAAAACATTAAGTCTACTAACGGCTCTTGCCAGGCGGCTTGAACCTTTCTCTTTCTGACATTAAGTCGGGGAGAGAGATAAGCTACTCCACTTGCATCAAACCAGCTAGGACATAGTCAACCAACGGTTGTTGCCAGGCGGCTTGAACCGCTCCCTTTCTGACGAACACTCCCCAACGTTTGTTAAATCAAAAATATCAAATAATTCCACGGTGGAGGTGTACAAGCTACTCCACTTGCAACAAACCAGGTGGGACATTTAAGTCAACCAACGGTCGTTACCAGGCGGCTTAAAATACACCCACCCGATTCAAACTAAATCAATATATCAAAAAAACAACATCGATAAAAGCCTTCATTCAAAAACGTTTCCCAACTTGTAAAAGTTAAGTACAAACAAATTCATGAGTAAGGTATCGCTCACATCCATTTTAAAATAAATCAATGCAGACACAAAAAAAATAAAAATCAACGCACGAACACACGAAGCTTTCCGCTTACATTTACTAAGTTAGCTTAAGAAGTTCTCATTGAACATTATTTTACAATCACTCATGGTAAAACTGCACACAAACATAATAAATTATCTAGTAACTTCTTAAGTTGAAGTTGACCCAACAATAACAATAACAATAGACTGAAAACGCCCCAATTTATGCCTCCGCGACAGTGGTTATTTCACAATCTGAACTAAACATTGTTAATTTATATTTTATCTATTGTTTCCCATAGCAATATATATGAACTCAATTTAAATTAAACCTTAATAAAAAAAAAACATTTGATAAATTGGTGACGAACGTTTCATGAAGGCGTTTTACAAAAAGAAAATACGAGCAAAACAATTTTCTACGTAATAAATATTCAGACAAAGAAACTACATTAGCGGTTACTAATTAGTTAATTTCTCTATAATTGTGGTTTAAACAATCGTAAAAGGTAAAACTAAAAACGTGCAAAAGGGCAAACTTAAATGTGGTTCAAAATAAAGCATCTCCAAAATTAATCTAAACATACATTGTACATACCTCTAGTAACACGTTACAAGGTTTACACACAAGTGTCCCTGCATCGCCCTTACTTCATTAGTTCAAACAAAAAAAAATTTAAAGCGGAGAATTCTTTCCGATATATTTTGAGAGCAAAAGCGTACAAAAAAAACTAGCGGTTTAATATGTCGTCTACCTTTCAGGGTAATTATACATAATTTTTTTTATTATTTAATTTTTAAGTCTGGAACTCTACACGTTTATCTTTATTGTCCACTTTAGTCCTGAGAAAAATAATTTTGTCCACAATGACTCCCGACTGGGGTCAAAGTGGACAAAAGACATCCATATAGAAATTATAGTGTAACTTCAAAATTATAAAACTTATTTTAAAACAACAGGCTTTTATAATATACAAATACTATATTAATTTGGTGTATGAGAGCTCATTTGTGGAAAATGTACATTACTTTGTAAAAATCACATTGAATAAAAATGGTTCAAACTAACCCCGGTCTCCCCTACGTAAAAAAAAAATAATTTTAGTGTTTTTGAATATGTTCAATATCGCAGATACTTATACACCATTTTATGTAAATAAAGTTTATATGTTTTGATACAGATTCTTCGTTTTTTTTAAATGTGTATCGGTTCTATTTCAAAGAATTTACATTTGCCATTTTTTAACAAACTAAATTAAAACCACGTTTAATGACATCTCCAAAAACTTTTATTCTTCCTAACGTTTCTTAGATCGGATGGTAAATGTTTCTTTGTAGTTTTGTTGAAACAATAATAGGATGGTACTGCTGGTAATTTCTGGAGAAGAGCGAGATTATTCGATAAAATTGATATATTTTTAAATTAAATAAAATGTTGATTAATTATAATCAAAGTAGATGATTGAAAGAAGGAAGAATACCCTTTATCCCCGTGTTTAGTAGCAGAACAATGAAAACGTACCACAGTATTAATTTTACACTAAAAGTGTATGATATTCTTTTAAAGTCGCATAAAGTTGACACGCCTATAAACTTTTATAGTCTATTTAAGTGCTTTATAAAAAAAATTAACCCCCCCCCTTCTTTTAAACAATTTCAAATCATTCAAATTCTTAACGGCATGCCAACTTCAAGCTTTGCCAGAAGCACTAAAAAAAAATGTAATGATAAACCGTTAGTGCTTAGTTAGTGTTTGCTAGTGCGTTACAAAATTAATTGTGCCCCTAAGCGTTTTTGCTTGATTAGAAGCAGTAGTGGCAAATGATGAAAAAGAGATGAGGGCAACGATAAAAATAAGTGAGTTTAGAAGAGAAAGGGGAGGAAAAAAATAGAACGATGGTGGTGGAGAGAAAAGAAGTTAGAACGGGTTGACAATTGAAAGTTTGTAGGATATACTTTAAATTATAAAAATATAGACCAAACACAAGTAAGGAAACTGACAAAAAGGAAATAACCTACTAGTGCAGGTATGGGGTACTAGAGAAAAAATGTGGGAAAAAATATAGTAAAAAAACTGGATTTTTGATCAATTTGTGAAGAACGTTATAGGTTATGGATTAGAAATATAGGGTTAAAAGGAGTTGGAAGAACTAGATGAAATCTAACAAAAATACTGGAGATGGACATTAAGTATAGTTTAGAGACACACCAGGTTACATTGTAGAAAAAGAGGTAAAGGTGTAAAAATTTAGTCAGGAGAGCAAGCAGTAAGATATGAAGAAGAAGTGAAAAAACTGGTCAAAAATAGGATATTGCATAACAAAATGTTGGAGGAAAGTGAAGAAAGGATCAATAAAAAAGATGAAAGAGGAAAAAAAGAATATTATGAGAGGGGGATATTGCTCGAGAAGAGGTCAATGTGAAAGTGGATTAGAAAGACTAAACGAGAGTTTTATAGTCAATTGTTAGAGCTTTGTTAAAGGTTTATAAATGAAAATATCTCCTCCAAGCGTTTACAAAAATAATCAAATTTTATTGAGTGTCTAATTTCCTGCTCCAATGAAAATTTTATAGTCAATTATTAATGCTTCTTAGTGTTTCATAAAATAAATTATTTCTAAAACTCTTTTCAAAAAATCAACTGCACATTTCAGCAGAACCACAAACCAAAAATATGCTTCCAATCATAAGTGCTTATTAGAAGTAACAAATGGTTTTTTATCAATTCGGTCCATTATAGAAAACTTTATGTTATATAAAAGTAACATAGATAAAGTTATTTTTAAAATGTTATTTAAAAATGTGCAAGTCCTTGAGAATTTAATTTTCTTTGAAACAGTTAGTGGAGATGGCATGTTTTATCGAGCACTGTAATGCAATAACAAAGCACTAAAATCCAGTATAAAATTATTGTTAGTTCTTCTAATAAACGTGACTACTTTATGATTAGTAAAACCATTACATTATAAAAGAAATTACAACTTTGGTTTTTAGACCTAGTCATCAGCACCGTCCCGAACCTCCAAAGAAGTTGGCACGCTCTTTAGAGTTTGAATTTTTCTGTGAACGCAGGAGAGGAGAGTTCTCGACTACTTTATGATCAGTAAAACCATTACATTATTGAGTAGAATCACGACTCTAGTTTTGGACCTGTTCATCAGCACCCTCCCGAACCTTCATAAAACTGTGAAAAACTATAAAACGGTGTCAGATGTTTTCAAAACTAGATTGATCAATTAAAAAACTTGTTAACTAGATTCCAAACTACATCCTTTATTGTCAGTTAAATCACTCTAAACTACTAGTTTGTACACTTGTAACAGTTGACCAACTCTTAACAATACGATTTTCCAGTTTTCTTGTTTTCCACGGATACATCGCTAGAACTAAATCAATAAATTCTAAAGGGGGTGCTAATATATTAAAATAGAAGAAAAAATTATAAATTAAGTTTTGATCTATTTGTTTATACGTATATTAGATATTCTTAATAGTTTAATATATTTATCTAAGTATATAAAAATAGTAACTATGTTTTATTTTTTATAAATTTGATATATGAGTGTGGGTTAAATGAAAACGACTCACCAAACGTAGAGATCTCAAAGTGCGTAAAAGTTGGTAACCCTGCCATAAAAACATTAGCGTTGTATGTGGAGGTAGAAGACAGCACTGTATTTTGAAAGGTCACATAAAGATAGTGATTCGTTAATAGTTCAACAAACGAAATGGAAGTAGGTAAAGAAGAACAGCTAGCAGTTAGTTGTTTCTGGTTTGCGGAGGGTGTGAGTCGTAAAGCAAACGTCAAAGCTAAAGTGAAAGCATTAGAATTCTCCGCCACCAAGAAAATCAACAACAATTTACCCAAGTTTGGGAAAGTCAAGATGATTTTATTTTTGATTTCCGAACATCTGTTCATCGAGTTTCTTGAACACGAATCCACGACAAAACGCGGTGCATTACGCAGAAAAACTGAAACGTGTCTATGATTACGCGGATCCCCACACTGCCAATTTGGTGAAGGGTAACTTACATCCAGTCAGAAACTTTCTTTTACATTCCAGACTTTGCTCTTGTGACATCCAATAAAAACGTTGGCTAAATTTCTCGCACACTTGGTGCAAAGTTTTTTGTCCACTGGTTTTATTGACTATGTAGGTTTATAGGTGATGATATGTAAGCAAATTACTGATTCGAAATAACTCTCTTCTCTCTATTTAACTGCCAAAGGATGTGGCATTTAAACAAATACGAAAACTCTTCTCGCATTAAAGGATTTCAGATCTATTAAGTATTTTTGCGATTTATAAATAAAAATAAAATATTTAAATATATCTTCCCAGTAAAATAATTGTTTGTAAAGAAGGATTTTATTACAAACAATTAAAATAGTTACATCGGTTTAAAAGCTGTTTAATTGGTTACACACTTAAAGAAACATACATAAAAGTATATAAATGACAATACAGAATATCGTGCTCTCTCGTTGATATTTTACACATACAAATATATATGAATTAGTGACACATCAAAATAAGTAATAATCTAACATAGATAGCCGTTGCTACCGAGCGAAACGGGTTCTTATCCTTCTTTAGCGACGGACTTAGCCAGTTAGCTATGAGTACGCACACAGAGCGTGTAGGTTCATAAGTAACAAAGAGTATATAATTTAGAAGCGCTACCTTAGCTTATAACGTAATTCATCAAAGTAGTCAAAGGTTACTTTAATAACGACACAAACAAGAAGGATAAGCCACCGTCAAGTACAAGTAAATTTGTCTAGCGACATAAAGTCCTTCAATATTAAAATTATAATTATCTTGTGATAAGTTACTTAAGCTATGATAACATACATGTAGCATTCATTAAGGCGTCCTTTGGAGCGTTCGTCATCAATAGTTCCAAGTTATGGTTAAGAAAACGGTTTAGTACTGGTAATTAAATCGTTCGGATACACACGCTAAAATTAAAATTGTTGACAGCAAAGCACTGGCGGCGAATTAGGTCTGCGGCAACTTATCGAAGGAAAGTCCCTTCTGGTGTTAAAGACAAGACACCCTAACGTTGTTGGTCTCCGCTATCTTGCGTAAAAGAATTCTAACCGGCATCTCCGAATAGTATTGGTTTTATTTTCGAATAATAAATCTTCGAACTTCGACAATTACAACAACATGTGACATTAACGGTTCCAGAAAACATCTCACAAATTATAGACGTAATCGAATCTCAACGGACATCAAGTAGAGTAATCCTAGAAAATACGCTTGGACAAAGAAACTGTAATGATTAGAGAAACCAAATGTAGTGAACACTTGCCAAGTGGTGAAATATAGGTCAGTATGCTCACCTGCAAACGTTTATTCTAAACAATATCTAGCTTCATTTCTAATTACATATTTAATGTACTTTACATTCCCCAACAGGCAGATAATTATAACAATTTTAGATTAATCTATCACATTGACTTATGTTTAGAATTTCATTTGCAATTCCTTTATACAAACAACGACTGCTCTTGTTACCAGTCAAACACAAAGAGAAAGAAGTGTAAACGAGCGCAATTGGATTTAGAAGTTGATCTTGTCCTATTAAACTCGCAGTGAAAGTAAACAGGGCCGTAATAAAGAAAGTAACACTTATTTAGAACAATTTTAACGTTAGAAAAGTAAATGCTAATAAACGTGAATTTTTATCGTAACAGATTTCCTCGTGGCACAATAAAAGCGTCGGGGGTGAAAAATTTGCTACATCTCGCCAGGAGTCAAAGCAATTGCAAACGTCAAGTCAACACAAAATTAAAAGAAGATTTTGTCATGTTAAATGTTAGACCACTACAAGAAATGTTCAAAGTCGCATGCAGTGGTTAGTCACTCTTGAGGAAAAAAAATCCTAAATGTAAGACAAAAAGTAAGGAGAACTAAAGAAATGGTATTTGTGAAGAAGTCAACAAAGTCGTAGTACCAAAAGTAAGGCAGGACCTCACGTAGAACCTAACATTCTTAAACATTTTGAAAGACGAATCCAAGAAAAAAAAATAAGTTAAGGATTAAGTAATCCTAAAAACCAGTGAAACCCCAATCATACACAAAATCAAATACTTCCCACCTCCTTACTAATAAACCCAAAGAAGAACGGATAGATATGCTAAAAAACCCAACAGAAACCAACCCCCAACTTATGGTCGAACATTACCCTCCCCCATTGTGGTTTTGTCCTAAAGAGAAAAAAAACCTCTTCCACAATGGATCTCTACACTGTAGTGGTAGACACTGAAACGACTAAAATAAAAGAAAACGTAAAACTAAAGAAAAACGAGTCGACAAGTAACAAAACACTTACGGTGATGAAGTGTACACCTATGGGACAGGGAAAAGCGGTTACGGTTTTGTGTCGCCTATTTAACACGCGTCCCCAAAAAGGTTGTCTCTCGAGACACATCGTGAAGAAAAACAGTGATACAGACGTCAAAAGTTCAAAATGATTAAACTACTGCACCCGAAGGAGCCAGCAGCCCGTAGCCACAAACATCACTTTTGTGCTACCCCAGTCACCAAAGCCGATCGATACCGAGCAGTACCGATACGCACAGGGGATGTTAACGCCGAAATGAGCGTCTATTTTGGTGTTGCCTAAAATAAGTTTCACAGAACCTATTTTCAGTTATTATTTAAAAAAAAGAGAACTAGCAAGAAAATGTTTGGATTTTGTTTATATAATTCAAAAATACGATTTCACTAAAAAAAATAAAGTTTTCTTTTAATAACCTTCAAGATAATAAACAAGTTATAAACTAGGCCATTTTGATGACTTTACAAGGTAAAGAAACTTTTATTACAAAATTTTGTCGTAAGTGAATTGGTGAAAAGTTGGTGCCTGTAAACTAAAATTTCGACACCCTGTATATGGACGACAAAACGTTTTAAAATTGCCAGACTTTATATCCACTGTTTTATTTATCGACGAATGTAACTTTTACAGTAATGACCGAGTAAATAATTGTCATAATTTTTATTAAAAGTTTTGGGTTTAAAAAATGCTTTAAAATGGCGACGCCGCAATCAATTTAATAAATGTAAAAAGTATTTTTATTTAAATTAAACCTTCGTCGAAAAGCATAAAAAATGATTGGTTGGTATTTAAAAGTGTAAGTTTATGCAGTGAAAATTAAACACCCTACATAAAAAAAAATTTTTAAAACAGGTAGCCTTTCAATAGAAGTGGGTACAGCACTAAACTGTTGACATTTATACAAAGGCACTAGAAACAAATGCTGGAGTAACGATGAACCTTGTATAGAAAATATCATAAAAATAAACCCGAAACCTTTAACCTTTAATTGTAAAATATGTGTGACACACACACAAAATCATTAATGTTTAAGATACTCCTACGTTTGTATATTTATTAAATTTATTCCAATTAGTGTGTAATACATCACTTTGATCACTTAGTCATATTTTGTTCATTGTATTGAGAATATTCGTAAATATAACTGTACCTTTAATTTTTTTTAATTTCCCGCTTGTAATGTTTTGTGAATGTTTGTTTTTTTTTGTACGTATGATGTTGAAATCCTTCCTTTCATTTCTCTTTTTTTCGCAAAGTCTGTTGCAACTTTCATTATTTAATTAACTTTTGAATATATTTTTAAAACAATTTAATTAACAAAATTAATTGTGTTAAGTGTATTTAAGTTGTAACTTTAAATATTAACAAAGCGTTATAAAATAATCCTCAACAATAATTAGATAAGGGAATTATATTGTAACTTAAACGTTATCACTGCATTTGCTCTCGTTTTATTTGGAAGAATAATTTTGTCAAAACGCTAAGCAAAGTACCTAATACTTCAGACAAAAAAGTTAAAAACTTTGGCTAGTTTTAGGTTTGCCGTTAAATAAAATTGTAAGACAACTTAAAGAGAAACTACAAAAATCCATCAAGTTTTGTTTAAAGGTTTCTCGTAAAATCTTTTCATTTAAATCTGTTATGAAGATCTACGTCGTATTAATTTGTTATACAATAATAATATAAAATTACCAAAGGTATTTCTTGAATTACCGGAATTTCTATATAAATTGTGTTTGTTAATTGAAGTTTGTGACATCCAAGTATGTCATTGCAGTGAAATTCTTTGGCGAGTTATCTTTATTATGTAAAGGATTCTACTTCTTCATTTGGAGCTCAAATTAATGTGATAAATAGTATATATTCTTACGTAGAAACATGTCGGATACTTCATAAAATATAAAAAAAATTGAACTACACTTCCAAATAAATTAAGATTAATGAAAGCTTCAATTAATAATGTATTAAGATTATCATCATACAATATTGGCATCTTAGAATAATGACTCTACTCATATTCAGTCTTTAAATTTTTCTAATGTTTTTGTATTGCACTGAAAGCAAACGGAAAAAGATCTGTTCCAGTTTTAATTTTATTCCTGATTTTATACTGATTATTCTATTTCAGTGAAATTCAATACTTACATAAACAAAGGTATTTTATTAAGTACGAGGTTTTCATTGTAGATTTTTTAATTAAAAATTACTATATTAATCCAGCATATATTTGTATTTTGTGGTCAGGTTTATGCTCTTAAAATGTACATAAATATTTTGTTTTATTTAGGTTTTCTATTTCCAAAACATAAAAAAATTAAATTGAATAAATTTAGTAATCTTAAAAAAATGAGATTAAATATTTATTAAAATTATTTTCCGTCGACCATGCATTCATGACTTACATTAACGTAAACAATAGTATATTGTTACAGAAGTATTACAAGACGTATTTTGTCGCAGGCATGGGTTTGAAGCACGAAGAGCGTAGCGACAAGTGCTTCAAAGAAATAAGTGCGATAAATTGTCTTGTAAAACAAGTATAACATACTATTTTTCTATTTCGCTTCAATTAATATTTACTACCCTATCTGGACAAAATATTGCTGTGCATGGAAATTAAAATTTTACGGTTGGCAATACTAACTGAAATTTTTTAAATTTAAAGTTAGCGGTTACAAATTTTGTATTGAATTGGTTAAAA
This sequence comes from Abscondita cerata, assembly GCA_030710515.1. Classification (NCBI taxonomy): domain Eukaryota; kingdom Metazoa; phylum Arthropoda; class Insecta; order Coleoptera; family Lampyridae; genus Abscondita; species Abscondita cerata. The sequence goes on from JALBCR010000683.1 coordinate 166,253, forward strand.
TTAATTATAAATAACTATTTAAATTAAAATTATAGATGCAAATGACTTTTCGTGTACCCCGCCAGAACTAAAAGAAGTAGCGATAAGTGCGATTGACCACTTACTACCGGAAAAATCTAAAACGCTCTTTTGTGTATACACTCCTTAACCCAATTTCGCGGGCATTACTTTGTATTGGTTTCTGGCGTTGATAACTTGAAACTGTCCACGATTGGTCCGCTGCATTTTAACGCTTCCGGAAAGCTTGTTCTGAATCAACCGTTCACGAGGAAGAAGATATACCTTCATCTGAAAATTTCCTTGCTTGAAGGGGTAATCAGGCCGATGGTAAGAAATTCTGAAACCCTTCAACGTTTTAAAAACTATTTTGTAGGTAAAACATACGATACCGCATAAAGTGGCTTTTAAAATTTGCTAAAAGTTGTGTTCCACGTGAACTGTTCAATAAGCACGTCCTGCATTCTTCAGGCTAGGGGACGCTTTACATCAGGTATACGATTGCCCTCGGGGTTTATCTATCGCCAACATCCCTATGTTTATTCTAGAGAATTATGGCTTTTGGAGGCGTTGTGCCAAAATAGCTACCCACGAATACTCCGTCAGATTCGCAGACGACGGTGGAGGCTCATTCCGAACCGTTAGTACCATTGAGAGCAAGAGTAATACTCCTACTGCTGCGTGGAAGGTCAGAGGTTTTAATATCTTTTAATTGCGCGTGAACCTGCAGTCGACCTATCACTCCAGTAGAAGTCACCCCTTGACACCAACTATTAGGCGCGAACGTAGAAAATTTATTGCGGATTATTTGTCGCTCGAATGTGTAATTGCATAATATACCTGGAACGTTAACTAGTTATAGATAAGAGTATTTAATACCTACGTGGTGTATAAGCCGTGTATGAATTTAAACCTCAATCTTAATTAAGCCGAACGCATTTAGTTCCATTGACTTTCTCGGTACGAGCTCGTTCCCCGACAGGCCAAAGTGAACAATTGTTTAAACTTCGCGGTGACTGAATTAGTCGTAAAACTTCCCTTACACGTCTTCCTTAAATTCATGTAATCTGTAACGTTACTCAGCACCATAAATCGACACATTCTAGGTTAAGTTCACCATAGGCGTACCTTCAGTACACGAAATATCAATTGCATATACGAGACAGTGGCGTAGCAGTGGTAAATATTTGGGTAATTCCCTTTACTTTAACTTGTAATTTTATGTAGCTCTAGTCATTTTTGTGTTACCTGAATATTTAATGCTGTACGTTACCCGTTTTAGCTCGTATGTATTCGTAATATATCTGTGTCTTTTAGTGCTGTGAACTATCACAAATTCGTTTGTGTATTGGGGTGAATAAATATTGTGTGAAGGTTTCTCTGACTTTATGTCGAATTCTTTTGTGATTTGTTTCCCTTTTTCTGTATATTCTGCTGCGGACAGTTAGCGCTGACCTTTGGTTCTGGGTCAGGTTCTTCTCTCAGCGTTACTCAAACCTGGCGCCCTACCCTTTTAATTTTTTTCTATAGGTTCTAGGAATAACGTGACTTTCCTAACCCGCACCCTACTCTCTATTGAGGGACATACTTTCCTAACAACTGACCGTAACAAATATAAAAGCTTTTCTAAATGGTGTAAGGAAAATAGAGTAGGTTCAATAACCGAAAACGTATTGTTTGCCTATTTCGAGATCATGGGAAGATCAAAAAGGCATCGACAATGTGGTCAAGTTATTCGATGCTGAAGACATGTCTTTCCATTTACAAAAACATTGACATTTCAAAAAACTTAAAATTAATTGTAATTTAATAAGGCAGAATCAAAACTATCATCCCAAAAAATTATGCATTCTTGAGTCTGAAGAAATTAACCAATTCATTAATGAAGCTGATGACAATATTTTCTTCGCCATGAAAGTATATTTCAGTTTATAAAATTTTGTTTGTTAATACAGATTCATATAATTTTAGTTCATATTAATTATAGGCTATTGTGGGGCTTGCAGCAAGGATAAATTAACCCACATGTCAATTAACAATGTACAATTAAAAGTAGACATAATCTTAGTAACAACAAAAACAAATGTAACCAGAGTATTTCAAATCACAGAAGTACCTTGATTAATATCATTCAAAAATACATTAAACTGGGACCTTCCCATGCTTCCAATAACAGATTTTTTTTAAATTATCATTCCGGTAAATGCACGACATCTCCCATAGGGATCAACAAAATAGGAGAAATTCCTAAGAATATCGCAACATTTTTAAAACTGCCTAGTCCAGAAAAAATATACAGGACACTGCTTTCGCCGTTCATCGGCATCACATATGGCAAAACCAAGGTGGAGACTCACCACAATAAAGAAGCATGGAGGCTGGAAGTCTTCAGCTGTAGCTGAGGGATATGTGGATGCTTTTTAAAGAAGAAAATTGACATTGCCAACATGTTTTCAATACGAGACGAATCTGAAGCTTCTACGTCCACTACGTGTACATTCATACACAGGGATCAATATGATTGTGTGGTGCTTTCTCCAGAATCAAATCTAAAAACAGTAACAAAATTGAAGTGGAAAGAGTCGATGAAGCAGATGTTAGCAAACAACAAAATATTATTGTGTCCAATCAATCACTTCCGCCGAATTATATTTCGGCTAGTGAAACATCAACGGTGACTGTCAAAATATACAGTGAAAAATAAATATTATGCGTGCAAAAGTATAGAATTTATTATAAAAAAGTCACAAATTTATGGATAAGTGCATTCATAGTTGTTCGGATAAATTATGTTAAGATCTTTGTTTTTTCACTTTTGTTCTTTGCTTATTACTAAGGCGTGTTAAGTTTTTCTGTTCTTGTTCTTTGTTAAGTTTACCTGTTTTTTGTTTGTTGTCAAGTTTATAACTACCACTAGCCTAAAAATATAATTTTCGTGGATATTGTTCATTTATTAAAATAAAACATACTCACTTTAAAATTATTTCGGCATAATTTTCTTGAAAGAGGGAATTAAAGTAAATAATTGAATTCCTTAAAATTTGCATGTGTTTCACAAATGACATAAACAAATAACATTACAGTAATAGAAATCAGTGAACATTACATTTTCAACCATTACCAACCTCAAAAAGAAATCACCAAAAATAATAACGCTAGTTTCAATTTTGTGTAACTACTTTTTGCAAAACAGTATCACAAAATCGTCATTGTATACGTGAAATAGAAAAAATCGTTTATTAATGACTCCTATTAATGAACAATTTGAGTATAGGCAAATAAGCGTACAGGTGTATATTTAAAGTTGCCATTTTATCTGTCAATCAATTACAATAATACGAAAATGTAAATAAAAAAGTCTGTCATAATTTGTAGCGAAGCAAAATTTAATCATATCAAAACAACATTAACTAACAGTTGTAATAAATCTTCAATTTGTTCACACAAACTTTGAGAAATTTTTGAACTGTATACAACATTCCGATGATAACATTTAACGATATTTAGATCATCTATTTTACAAACTTTTGTCTACACAGTTCTTCAATAATGTTTACTCATTGTTCAAAAGTTAAATTCTTAACAGGGTTGTAGAGAAAATAAAAAACTATAAAAAGGAATGGCCCGATAAACATTCCAACTCTAAAAATATCTTTTGGAAGTGTAGTAGTGTGAAATAACATTAAGGTGAAATCAAGCTTCATCGTTAAAGAATCTTAAGCTGGAATACACAATAGCGATATGAATGAATATCTTTGTTTGGTATGATGTGACAAGTCATTATCAAAAGTTCAACTTGTTTACAGGCAACGTAGAGATGTACTTGGGCTTCTTGTATTAATTATCAAACATGGTCAACCATTTCTAGTTCGTTCATTGCAGGTGCATCACTATTTTGAATAAGCACCAATCCGTTCTCACAAAAAAGATTTATACACTTTGTTTCGCTGTGATGAAAACTATTGTATTTTGACGCAACAATTGGAATTTAGTACCTCAATTCTCCATCAACTTAGTGACCTTAATTAAAATACTGTTGTCATATAGCCATACAAAAGACGAAAAGGCAAAAAATAATCAAATACAAAGCTCACAAAAAAGTAGAAACAATGAAGTTAGGTTATGTTATTCAATTAAAAAATTGTGGTGAGTTCACAAAACGATACTTTCTAAAAGTGCGTTCACAATAGCATATCTTTTCTAAAATTATTAAATTATAATTTTATTAAAATTACAAAGTACGGTTGACGGAAAAGTTGTGAAACTAACCCTTGAATTAAACGGCGATTAAAATATCGCGATTGTTAATCGCCCTTATTAATACACTCGTTTGTTAAATAACTATTAGTGATGAATCCGTTTATGTATTGGTGTTCTTAATTAAAAATTATAAGTTTGGTCAAACCACTACTAAAAATATTTTATTTAATAAATTGACTATAGTTTCGACTTGATTATTTGCATATAACTATTTATAATACAGAATGACAAATTATAATATTGTAAAAAATTTAAAACAGTATGCTTTTTATACCGATTTTAGTCAGTACCGGGTCCTACATTAGTGCAATGCATAAACAAAGTTTATATTATCTGAATCACGAAAGATGAGCGCTACGTCATTACTGTTCGAAACTATCAAATACACACGTTCAATATCGAGTATGTGCAGGTTTGCAATCAAAACAAAGATAAATGATTATAAGAACAAGAGAAAGAGATAAAGTAATTCTTCTCTTTTTTTATTACTAATTATGACTTCAGTTGTATTTTTAATAAATAATCTTGGTTTTACCGACTCTGTGTCCAACAATTACATTGATCATAACCTGTCATTTTACTTATATTAATTGCTTTGGATTATTCTTTATAGTTTGTCAGTTTTATTCACAAAAACAGTGCTTTGCAAAACTCACACTGCATTTAATTGAGAATTGAACAATATTAAACAAAGTTGAATTTGCTGGAACAGTGGTCCATGAATTTCAGTATCTAGTGTACAACAGCTAATGTTTAAATTAACACAAACTACTTTTGTAATAGTAATTTCTTAATCAATAGCGTGCCGCAAATGCATTAGAAATTTCTCATGCTACGGTTATGCAAATAATAAGCAGAACCCCATTCTACGAAGTTCTGGTAAACGAGATTTCAAAAAAAAACGCTGTATAATATGTACTCACAGAGTAAGATAGGTTTATTATTGTTCTAAATTGCTCTAATCTTATTGCTTTATAAAAAACATGTTACCATTCCAATGTTAAACATTGAAAAATTGTTTTTAACGATACAGGGTTAAAATACCCCCTTTTGCCCTTCCCTTATTATTTTCCCATACCGCAAATTGAATTTTCCATTTAAATTCTTCCGGTAACTTTTTACCAAATACTCTTTTTCTCTATCCATGTTTCCACTAGCCCCACCTTCTTAAAACTTCTTTATATATTTCCAGAACTCTTCCCATTTATTTTTATTCCCGCTATATTCCAAAACAGTATTTTACTTTTAAATTTTTTTTGTTTTTTTTGGTTTTTTATCTCTCTCCCCTTTTCTTTTGGCGCCCTTTTTTTCCCTTCTTCTTGATCTAGTTGTTTGACATTAATTTTGTTACCATTTTCTCCTTCTTTATCCACCTCCTTTCTTTTCACTCCACCCACAATTTTATATACCCAATTTTGTCTTTTTTTCCTCTTTTTCCATTTTTTCGCTCCATTATTATCTACATTTGTCATTCCCCCTTTTTGTAGCCATGTCGTTGCCTATACAGGGTGTCCAAAAGCTCTCCTGACAAACGAGACCGGAGATTCCTCAGATAATTTTAAGATAATTTAACCCAATTCACCTAGTCCGAAAATGCTTCCTAAGGGAGCTAGAGCTCTTTGAAGATGGCGCTTGGTAAAGTAAAAAATTAAAAAAGAAACTGACAACAATTTGACAATGAAAAACGTAGGTATTACTTTTGTCGGCAGTTCAGAACCAACTAGTGCGAAAAATATAAATTTAACTTTAATGACAAAAAAACCAAAAATTTTCAAATCCATGATTCTAGAAAACGGTGTATCCTAATGACTTTAAAGTAAGAGTACCTTTTAGTACTAGAATACCTGAAAATTTAATAATCTAGTGTCACAAATGCTTAAAAGTTAAAGACAAAAAAGTTATGCGCTAAAATAACCGTGACCTACCCAAAACGGACGCCTATGACCGGTACTAGAAATTCGCAATTGATGGAATCGATTCATCTCTGAAATCTAAACAAGCATACCAGTTTTTGCTTTTCCAAGTAGAAGCGTTCTGGAGGTATTAAAAAAACTATTTACAAGGCGCCATCTTCAAAGAGCTCTAGCTCCCTTAGGAAGCATTTTCGGACTAGGTGAATTGGGTTAAATTGTTTTAAAATTATCTGAGGAATCTCCGGTTTTTGTTTGCCAGGAGAGTTTCTGGACACCCTGTAAATATATAAATGGGCTCTTTTCATTTTTCTTCTGTTTTTTAGGATTTTGATTTTGTCTTCTATACTTTGCATTTTTATCACTATTCCTTTTTTTAACTCCTTTGCTTCCTGTATTTTCTTCTCTACTCCCATTTTGTATAAAATTTAATTAAAATTAAACTAATAATATCTCAAAAACTACGGAGTTTAGGCATGTATTTTTAGTACATACGCTAATATAGGACTCTGTAGATAAAATCGGTAAATCTTATAGTGTGTCAAAATTGAAAACATTGTTTATTCTAACACAAGAGTAACTCAAACCGTGTATGTCAAGTAAAACAGTTTTTAAGTATGTCAAAAGGTTACTAATTTTACGTTTCTAGTTACAAAAAACTAGATTATGAGGAAACGCCCCAGATTCAAGAAAAACGATAGAAACTTCTTGTCGGACTACACGTAATTAAGCTACTCAAAACTTACAACTGGTTATTTATAAATGATTCTTTGTGTCGGTAGCCACCCAGACTATTAAGAATAGCATGACGTCGAACTTAAGTAATTTATTACAACGAATAAAATTTTCGTTACCATAATGTAAATTAAAGTTACTTCACTTATGTCGCGAAACTTAACGATGTTCCAGTATAGTTAGAAGTGCTGGTAGTAGAAAATTAAAGCGATATGCATACATAACAAATTGTTGCGTGACGTCATCCTATTGCTATCGTAAACGAACTGTAGTAAACTAGTTGAAAGCTAGTTGTGTAAGACGAAGGGAGAGATAGGCTTACGTAAAAAAATCCACTACATGAGTCCCCTGGTAAACTCCCCTCCTCAAACCCCTCGTTCATCCCTGCAATTCAGTGTTGGTTTTAATTATAAGTTAGTTTTGGTCTAGAACCTACAGAGACTAAGTCCATAATGAACCTAACAAATAAACACAAAATTTTAAATTTTCGTATATATATTTCTAAGAGCGTGTAGGAAGGTCTGAACCCCTTATTGAAAGATATTTACGGTTTATTTGTAAACAAACTCAATAATATAGCAGTGCTAGAAAACCTGGTTGGCAGCTCCGGTTAGTCGGGGAGTGGTCGTGGGCTTATGGAGAATCTTAAGAATGAAGGCGTCCACCTGCACGAACAGATTTATAAGGCGCCACCTAGGATTTTGTATATAAGAGATAGAGCCAAATATAGTTATAAAATAATAAAAAAGGAGTGTTTTATTAGCTTATTATAAAATTTTGACAGTCGTAGCACCAATTACTCCATGCAAGCGATTCACCAAGTTCGCGTGGCAAATATTGTTCTGAATGTACTTGACAACAAATTACGGAGAGTAATAGACCTTGGCCAATTACTTAAATAGTTAGAAGGACACACAATTAATCAAATACTTGGAAATATCTTTTTAGTTTACAGGCTCTTCACACAGCGCAAAATACGTTGTTAAATTTACAGCCGTAGTACGTATACATAGAACGCGACAAAATTTATGAATGACATGCATAAAAGAATTACTTAGCTTGTATATAAAAAGAGTTTTCGGTGTTCGACAGTTGATAGGCAGATTGGGTAGTGTCCTTATAATTTTCGGATTATTATCCATACCAGCATAACCATAATAATAACCATAAAGGTGTTTGCAATTGATAGAAACCGTGATTCCAAATATTTTATTAAAACAAGAAGAAGTAAAAAAAAATGTACTTACACATGAACAGTAAGTGAAAACTTATTACCTAATTTGTGCGGGATAATGTTGCTTGAATTTATATGTAATATTCATTTATGTAATTAGCACATGTCCTACTGGTCGAACTTTTAGACGATATTTAGTACATCTTTCACAACGGTTATTAAAAACCGAAAGAAAATATACCTTTTGCGAGCAAATAAAGACAAATTGTCGGACCCGGCAATCTCCAACAAACAAAATCCCCAGAAAAATTTACAACACAAAAATTCGTCTCCATCGCATGAGTGTAAACACGGCTGTCTATACCGTAGGGAGAAATTGGTCAACAAATCAATTTTTAATTCTGAATTTTCGTTTATTTGCAAAATCATATCGTCACAAGATAGTGAATGTTTACGGACACAAACAAAATTGACGTTTTGCACCACAAAGTGGTACGATTGTGTGACTTCTTTTGGAAAACTGACAATTTGCTAAATCTTTTAGATACCGTAATATCCTTGTATGGTCATCATTTGTCCACAAACAAAATTTAAATTTGTCCATAACATAATTTCATTCTACTCATGAAACTAACCATGTCTCTCTTGACACCATTCTAGCCTGACAACCTTCTGTAGTGCTGTTAAATAAAGACGTCGATTTAGCAATTTTCCTTGTGGTTTAAAACCGGTCTTGTATTGTTATTATTCTAACCATGCTGACCAAATTTGTGCAGTGGTAGTGTGGTCACAATTGACTCCTTTTCCAACTTCAAAAAAAGAAAAATTTGCCCTTTTCTTGTCGGATTAGCTCTCTATCAAAATTAGAAATGTGCCCAAAAATTTGAGATTGTTTTACTGGAGGCATTCCATGGTATTAACTTTAATAGCTACCATAGTAAACAAAAGAATAACGGTTGAGGTCATTTGATGAGAAGTACAATCGTTTTCTACTAAGCTCTAGACCAACATTTTACTAAAGTTTTAAATTCGTAACATTATTTTTCTGGGTGGTGCAGAAAAGTAACAATATTTTACCAATTCTTAGAATGTACATAATTTATGTTCGATCATTAGAGATTTAGAGAATGTACGTAATTAACTGTGTATTATTATTTAAATAAATTGTTTAATAGAAGTTGATAGAAGTATAAGTATTATCAAAGACCATATACTATCATATACTTCAATTTCTAGAAGAGTTGTCGTAACTCCCTTCAGCCTTTAATCTTAAAACTTGTAACCCCAAAAATGTATAATATTGTAAGGTTTGATTACCTAATATTTTATATATGTAGTGCACTAAATCGGAATAGTGGTGCAGAAGTGGACTATACTCTATTTAATTATCATGTCCTTTTCTTTTGCACGTGTGACGGGATATTTTCATAAATAATTGATTTATTATAGTATAGTATAGTATAGGCCGCCGTGTTTGCACTAGTGCGTCTGAATATGCATTCTTATATTGGGCAGTTTAGGGGATTTTACCTGTTTGGAGTTGTTGGTTTCGAATTTGTACCCGTGTATCTGCAAAAGTTACATCTCGTTTTCTCGCAAAAATTGTACGTTTTCCGTTTAAATCTTTGTTTTGAAAACGTGTACATAGAAAGTGCTGTCTAAGGGTTGAACAATTGGACATGTGCTTTGTAATATCGATTGAAGTAAAATTGTTCCATTCTAATTAAGGAATAAATTCTCGATTCTGGTGTAAGTATTTTTCTTTTTTTACTTTCCTTTGTTTTAATAAAATATTTGTTCTTATGGGTTCTATTAATTGTAGGCATCTTTTTTCGTTTTGGCGTTTTGGTCTTTTCTTCGACGTACTCTGTTTTAAGTAGTCAATGGATGTTTAATGATGGTTATACTTATTATCAAAAAATATATATGCTTAATTAGTCGATGGATACTTGTAATGGCGGTTGTACTGGCAATGATAAAAATCCAAAAACTATAACATATTGAAGTGGATATCACACCACCCATTGGGATTTACTTAAAAACTTAATAAACTAACTACAAAGTCAACTATACGTAAATGGTTAATCAACTTCACTAACAACCATCGTCGGTTCAAGGCCACCACTTAAGATAAGCCGTTTATCTAATCCTTTGTGCCGCCGCCCACCAACTGTTATCACCGACGTCCATTTTGGGTTTGTTTCCTTTTCTTCGTAGTGGTCTAGATATTTTTTAAATCTAGTTCGCCTTTATAAACTTTTCGAGTAGTGTAGAGGCCTTCTTTGTGAACGATTTTCAATCCACCCACGACCACTTCCGACTAAGAAGAACTGCCGGGGGGTCAACTAGTACTGCTAAACATTTATTTTATTTGTTTACAAATAAACCATAACACACGTTGTTACATTCATAGAAATACAGCGATTTATGACAAAACATATTGATGTATGTTTATGTTGTTAATTTACAACAAAAATTTGTAATAAAATTTATAGTTTGATTTATTAGTTTTTCTCACCACAACAATTGTCACAATACTAATATAAAAGCGCGCAAAATGATGTGATATGGGTTTGCACGTAAATCTTTAAGAGTTTATTTATTGAAGTATAATTCAAAACAGTATCGTAAATGTAATTAAAAAATCAAACTTTTAAAAAGTAAGTTCCTTAATTAAAGCTTTCTGTCTGTAATGAAAATTGACAAAATATTAATTGTTGTGGACATTTCAGGCGTTATAACTACACGTCTTAAATGGGTACATGACCCTCAATCCGTTTTGATCCTTTCAGCACGCTTAATACCTTAATAACAATTAACTGAATTTTGAGACGTAAATATCTATAAACTTTCGCAAATGGAATTTTACGTAAGACCTAATTATACATATTTGGGCATTAAGATTGTAAAATAAGTTTTTTAAAACTGTTCTTATTGTTGATATCAGAAATAGCCCAAAAAACCTTTACAGTTTCTAAAAATAAATTATTAAAATATAAGTATCAAATAATTAATAAGCGTTAATAAATTATGTTGGTAACTCAGTTATTACTAAAAACGTCAATGTCAATATGTCACATTAATTTAGTTCTTTTTGACAGCAAAGTACAAAAAAGTTTCTAAAACAAGTATTTTCTGTCCTGAGAACAAAACTAGTAAACAAATGCACTCATTGCGTATTTTAATTGCAAGATTGTTCTAAAACATTAACAAATGAGAAAGTTATCACATTTTTAACAAATTAGATGAATAAATTTATATTAAAATTTATAGCTGCAAATATTTATAATGTAAAACTTGTAATTAATAACAAACCTGAATTTTTATGCTAAACGACTCTAATTATATACTTAGATGTAAATTCTAATTTAAAACAACTTTTTATTATAACATCCTTCTGTATTTTAAAAAATTATTGTATTTTACTCTTGAACAAACGTCATATTAAAAACCGATAATAAAAAAAGTTTTCCATATAGTTCCAATTTAACTACACACATTCTATAAGCTTACATTGGGGTTAATAATTAATGCGTATGATTAAATTAATTAAATGTAAGCAAGTTTATAGAAAACCTTTAACTTCAAGAAAAGAAGTCCACAATTGCAATTTACAAAAAGTGGTGTTAAACCACTATGAATGTTTGAAGTTCTCGATGGGTAGTTGGTTAGTATATCCGACCCGAAACTGGAACGCACTGGTCCAAATCTTGTTAAGTAACCAGTTGCATTTTAATTTTTGAAAACATTATTTTATTATACAGGGTGTTTCAAAAAAAAAGTGAGGCGTTGATATGGTATGTAGAACACTACAAAATAAGTAGACTTTGACTAAGTTTTATACACGTTCTTTACGATTATTTAGAAACTACTACTGGCAACATTTTAATGAAATTTTGTATGAATTAGTTGATACATCCTATGTACACAGTTCGTACCGAGTAGTTCTAAACATAACTCTTTTGAGGTCAAATGTTCTAGTTCAAATTTTATGCAATCTTAAACATCATTCAATTTTACATCAAAAAGGCATTCTTTGTAAAACTCTATATCGCGTACCGTTTTGGGAATATTTTGATTTGTGAATAATGAGGTAAATTACCTATTTTTAATTAACCAAACACATTAACATTATTCTAATGCTAAAGTTAATAATTAAACTAAAAATCACAAGAAGAAAATGAAAATAAATGTGATTAAAAACATAAAATATGAAAGCAGTTAGAGGAAGGGTTCCAAATGTCTTATGTTTTCACAAATACACAAAGAAAAGAAAGAAGAAAATGGAAAAAAAGAAAGATAGAGATAGATGAATACAGAAGGTTAAAAGTAAATTTCAAAGGAATAAGTGCAAAAATAAAGAAGAGCATAAAAAACAAACCGAGATAAAGATTAGAGAAATTAAAAATGAAGGACAAGTATAGGAATTCATTAATAAAAAGAGGAAAAAGGAGGAAGGACGGAAGCAAATATAGATGGGAAAAAATGGGAAAGAACACTGTAAGAAGCTAGTAGGAGAAAGTGAAAGAAAAGCAAGAAATGATAGAAAAAAAGGATAAGACACAGAGAGGGTGGAATAGGAAAAGAAGAAATGGAGAGAGCAATAAATAAAGTAAAAAAGGAAAAGCAGAAGGGACGGATGGAATACAAGGAGAACAATGGAGATACATTGGAGAAGGATTGAGAAAAAAGTAAGAGAAGTATTCGAAAGAATATGGAAAAGAGAAGGATTACCAGAAAATAGAGAGAGGCAATAATATGCCCAATTTACAAAGGGGAGATAGGAAGGAAGCGAACAACTATAGAGGAGTGAGTATAATGAATGTGGGCTATAAGATATATGCGAAAATTAGAAAAAAATTGGAAAAAGAAATAGAAGAAAAGAATATAATACCGGATAGGCAAGCAGGATTTAGGAAAGGAAGAGGAACGATAGACAATATATACATATTAAAGCACATAGTCAATAAAGAATTAGCAAAGAAAGGAGGAAAGATGTACGCAATATTCCTAGACATTAAAGCGGCAGTTGATAATGTGGAAAGAGGGAGATTATGGAAAAGGATAGAGGAGGTAGGAATAAACAAAGATATAAAAATGCAATAGAGCAAATATACAAAGAAACAAGGTGTAGAACAAGGGTAGGAAGGAAGGTAGGTAGAGAATTTAGGACGGAAAAGGGACTAAAACAGGAATGTCCGCTAAGTCCAAGCTTATTCTCGATATATATTAGTGATCTTGAAGAGGAAATGGAAAAAAATCAAGTAGGAGGAATAGTAGTAGGAAGGAAAAAAAATATGGGTTTTAGCATAGGGGATGACATTGTGGCAATAGCGAGAAATGAAGAAGAGATGAGAGGAGTAGTTAAATTTATGATGAAATATCTGAAAAGAAAAACTGGCAGCAAATGTCGGAAAACAAAATTATGAAATTTAAAAAGAAAAGGAAGAAGAAAGGAAGTGAAATGGTGGTGGGGAAGGACGACGTAGACAGAGTAGACAAGTATAGATACTTAGGATATAATATCAGATATGATAACAAAGATGGAGACCATATAAAAGAGATGAAAATGAAAGGAAATAGAATAGTAGGACAAGTATGGGGGTTAGGAGAAAGGATATTTGGTAAAAGATATAGAAAAAAAGGAGAAGGATGTTTGAAAAGTTGGTAAGAGGTGTGGTACTGTATAGAGCGGAGATTTGGGGTTGGAAGGAATGGCAAGAGCTGGAGAAGATACACGAGAAATACTGGAGGTGGACGTTAGGACTAGAGAAGGAGACACCGGGGTATATAGTGAAAAAGAGCTAGAAATAGAAAAAATAAGGATACAAGCAGGAAGAATGGCAGTAAGGTATGAAGAAAAATGGAAAGTAGGAAGGAGAATAAAATACTAAATGAATGTTGAAAAGAGTTAAGACACAGAAAGTAAAATATGGGGAAAAGAAAAGAAAATGCTATGAAGGAGTAGGATAAAAAAAGACTAAGAGGAGGAAGAGATAATTGCCAATAAGAAGATAAAAATACACAGAAGCAGGAAAGAAAGGCAAAAATAAAGGAAGGAAAATATAACAAGAAATACATAAAAATAATGACAGACAAGACACCAAGGTACATAACAGAGGAAAAAGGAATAAATGAAATAAAAATGATTGCAAGGTTCAGAATAGGAAATGAAAAAAATGAAACTAAATATTGGATGAGTGATGAGGAGAGATTATGCAGGTTGTGTGGGGATAAATAGGAAAATATAGTACATAAAGAAGAGGGATGTAGGGAAACAAGACACGAGGAAAAGGAATTGAAGTTACTACTAGGAGAGAAAGGGGAAGGAAAACAATGGATGAGGGAGGTGGTGGAGAGGAGGAAAGTGATTTTCCGTTTCGAGACATGGCTTTCGCACTCTTTTTAGGGGTTTACATTTTCATATGTTCCCACACAACATCTTTTCATTACCCATATTTTTTCCTTTTCTTAGAGGAAAAAAAAAGAGAAATATTGAAGATTTAGAAAAGAGAAAGATGGTGGGTGGAAGAAGGAAACAGGAATTTGTGGAGTTATAATTTAGTGAAAGATTAAGTTATTTATTTTTTTTTCTATTTTATGGTCTAGTTAAGTTTGTTTATAAACCGAATATTTTGTCATAAATTGTATATTTTAAGACAAAATAAATATTGAATTGAATTCAATACACAATTACACCCTACATCTTGAATATGGATGCGGTTACAAAATTTTTTACTAACAAATTCTAAGTATTTTTTAATGTTCTACCTACCATATCAACGGGGTTACCTTTTTTGAATCATCCTGTATATTTTTGATACAATAAATATTTTGAATTTTATTCGTAATTAGATTTAGATGAGGTTGATCTCGTTAACTCATACGACGTTTGTTAAATATCTTCGTTTCAATTAACAAAATGAATTATTGAATTGAATTTATAGTTAGAGAGAGTGAAACTGACCATAATTAATATTTTGTTCAATGATGTTTTGCTTTTTATGGTTTTTTAAATCATTTTTCAATTTATTTGATTTAATTAATCTACTTGCCTAGAAAAAGAAATATTAAGTAGGCAAGTAGTTTTATTTAAATTTTACGATCATTAATTACCTGTAATATTTTACTATAATAAATTTTGTTAACAATGTTTTTATATAAATAATTTTTGTAATTTTTATCAATTGATTGGTTTTTATATATTTGTGCTTAATTAATTGTTTTGTCTTAATAAAGATACCTTGAGAAAGGTTACCAAGTTGGCCGAAACGTTGGTCAAATAAAAACATTGGTTTTAATTGTGCAACCGATCTCTCTCCTAAAAAGGCCTACTTTGTGGATATCTAACAAAATATTTTAAATCTTAGTAGATAACCATTTATTTCTTCTTCTTCTTTTTTCAATACCAATTGGTTTCTATTATATTTTCTTTATTTATTCTTTAATGTGATATTTAAAAGTTTAATGTTTATTATTCTTTTGTTTTAAAATACTGAATTTTAATTGCTTATGGTAGTTACGTTTTGTGTGTTTTCAATTCCTTTTATGTGATCAATTTATCTCTTGTAAAAAATTAAATGTTTTTTTTTTATAGCGTCTTGCTTTAATTTTGCAATACGACAATTGTTCTAGGTAGTAGAGGATCGATTGACAACCTAAATTTAATATAGGATCTATTATGTAAAAAGAGGATTAGGAATGTGGTTGTTTTATTGTTTACTTATTTCACAGTGTGGAAAGTAACGGATAAATCAGTAATTCTGTTGCCATTAATTTTTGGAAAAAGTCTGAATATTTTTATCGATTTTGATAGTTCTATTTATTCTGTTTTTAGCGATATAACATTTCAATAGGTACGTTACATTTGAAAAAAAAGCGAAATAAATTTTTAAAATTGAGATTCATGTTCTTATCTGGAATATGTGATACAATTAAAATTGTTATACCCCTTCGAGATTTTTCCCAAAAATAATTATAAAAAAAAACTGAATTTGTCCGTTACTTTCTTTTCACACTGTATATTTTATTGCAAGCTCAATTTGTATGTTGCTATATAAAGAAAATAAATCTATATTTAGATGAAAGATTTTTGAAGAACCAGTAATCTTTTACGCTGTTTCTACTTGTGGTTATGGCATTTTTGAGTATTTGACATACAGGGTGATTGGCGAAGGAATGAAAATATTTAAAAGAGAAGTTCAAGAAGCTAGAATAAGCTCATATGTTTAAATAATGTTTTATTTATTTTAGGGATAATTAAGTTTTTGTTTTTAAAAAGTTAATTAAGTTAAATTTGACCACGTTGTTCTAAATGCCAATTTGAAACAAAATTTACTTTTATAAAGGTTCTTTATACCTAAATACAGAGCGTTCTGAGTTACGTCGACTTTTCTTAAAATATGGAGTATTAAAAAAAATTCAATATCTTCTAATCTAACAAATTACAGTAAATTATCTAATGTCACTAATCTAATATTTATTTAGACGTAAGAGTAAATTTGTTTTGATTTGTTAAATTAGAAGGTATTGAATTAAAAAAACATAATAAAATGTATAAATCTCTGTCCTGTTGGTAGTGATTCACCCTGTATATTCTATATGACCGAAAATATAGGACAACTACAACTGTCACTTTTTATTACATTTACTTAATTAATATTTTGTTTCAAACTGGCATTTACAACACCAACAAATTATGATGATTGGTCTGTGTGACAATGACTTTAAGAGTTTTTTGTTCTAAGTGAGCGAAATCGTATCTTTCGTGAATGTTTATGTGAAACAAAGGCAGTTGCTGATGGTAACATGGCAGAGTGTGCACATACAACCCCAATTTGTCTAAAATGAATTTTATTTTTGTGATTTTGTTTAACTATTAAATACAACAATACCTAAAATTACTTGACTAGACTTTAGTTGAAGAAATATATTCACTTTTCTTCGAAATGATCAACAAGGATCACGTGACAGAAAATGTAATACCTGAAATTCCGTTATATACAAAACTACAATGGATTTTATTGATTTTATGTAATATAGAAAGACTATAATATTTTTAGTGCAGTGCTATTGTTATAATAATTTTGTATGCATTTTAAAAAATTATTGGAACGAGTCGTCCGAAAGCGTATTAAGATAAATGCACTTAAACAATGGTGGTCACTTTATATTTTTTTGTATACAATACAGTAGAAAAACGGTAACAAAATACTTCCAAATTGAATAAAAAACGTCATTTAAAAGCAGAGTTAGATAGGAAGTTCAAGTTTATATTAAAATTAAAAATGGGTTGAGCTTTGAGTTTATGCCCAAGTGCTACTTGTGTTTATATCCTAAACATGGAAGAGTTTTGTAAAAGAATGAATTAATCAATATATAAAATAAATACAATGTCATTTTTATGTCACTGATGAATTCCTAAAAAACCAATGGAAAAGTACATTCCTATACTGTAAGCAGTTTTTGATTTTTGTAAAGTAGTCTACAAGCATATCTACTTTCTTGCATTCAATCCCTTCCGGAGGATAATATTTCCCGCTCATTACAATTTATTTTTAATTTTCAACGAATTAAATATTTTGACTGTATTTTTGTTTTTTATTTTTAGATTTTTTAAGAATTTCTCTACATCGAGTCTTAATTTAATTCTCACTATTTTATGCATGTTGCGTAATAAATATCTATTTACTCAACCAAATTAAATCCGATAGGAAAAAGGGTTTTTTAAAATTTATTGGATTTTTTAAATACGTAATATGAGTGTAGATGTTTTTATTTTGAAATTATTTTAATGAAGAAAGAGACTTTCTAAGTTTCTTTAAAATTTCAACGACTTTGGAACAGTGATCTTTTGATCCGAGTTTGTTTATGACTTTGACGTTTTCTTCCTAAATCTTCTAATTTGTGCATAACTTTTAATACTTCACAAAAAAATTTATTTTATATGATAAAATGCTGGTTTGCTAGAAAACGCCGTTTTTAATGAAATTATAAATATTGCTGAATTAATGGAATTTACAAATATAAAGGTGTCTTTAAATGGTTAACGAGAAAATTTTTATATTCATTGTTCTGTGCACCTTTCTAACTACACACCCTTCATTGTTAACTGCTCTCAACCGTCTCTTTCCCACTTTTACTTCGCTTCATCACGTACGCACTTAAATTAATTTATCCCCATAACATACAAGAAACAAATATATCTTAATACTAAACAATACGAATAGTTATACATTTTACATTAAAAATATGGCTTTGCAAATCACTGTAACATGTATGCATAATAAATAACTGAAAATTGACTGCAATTTATTACCTAAAGCTTAGAATGTAACACATCATTAAAAACAGAAAAAAAAAATTAATTTTTTGATTACATAATCTGACCAGTAAACCCAAGAAATAAAATACGTATTTATATTTAAAATGTGAACGTCCGTCGACAAGGATTATATAATTCTTTATACATTATTTTTATTCATATATTTTTATTTAAAGTTTCCGATTTCATTTGATACATATTTGCAGGCAAACAAATTTCTTTGAACGCCTCTGGGAATGTTTATTAAATATTGAAAAATTTAACGTTCTGATTTAAAGTTAATTTTGCATCTATCTTAAATATCGGTAAATTGATTTGCATTTAAACTTATTTTTTTTTTTTTTTGCAAGAGAGGTCCTGCCCTTATCGCATCCTAAACCTTTGCATACCGATAAATGCTTTTAACTTATAAAGGGCATTTCTCAAAAAAAAACCATTTTTACTTTTCCCATTGCCTGATTGTTTTAACATTTATTTTGACAGTGGTAACCATGGTAATTAGAAAACATATAGTATGTAACATGAAACATACATTTGTTACAAAATCATGCATTTCGTCACTGGTAACATAAATAGTTAGATATTTTATAAAACTTGATTCATAGTATACTGTTGTAATGTGACATTGTGAACTCGACCATTTAATGTTAATAGAAAATAAATTGTTAAAACTTCTTAAAATTTGCACATAAATAATTCGAAAACATAACATTGTTGTTCTGAGTTATAATTAATGAATAAATGCTTTGTGAGATTTACTCAAGTCTATTAAAAAATTAAAACGGCCTTTAAATAATATTAAATTTTTATAGTACGCTGTGAAATATTTTAGTAATTCCAACACAAGCTATTGCTTTTGTGAGAGTAAATTGCTTTAATTTTAAAACAGATCTGTGCCGAGATGAGATAATTCTTACGTTAGTTTAGTACGTATCATATTATTTATAGGTAGTAACAATATATGAACCATTTAAACGTAAGATAAATTTAAATTAATTCTATTGTGATTACAACATTTGAATCTTCTCGACTGCTTTGCTATTAACTTGTTCACTAAAATGTGTATCCTTGAAGAAATCTATTAAATTAAGATTAAATGTTTAATAGAATTAAAGAAATTTTTAAATATTGCATGATATGATCAATATCAACTGTTCCTCTGTAGTAGTACACAACAAGTTGTATGGTACATTTAAATATTGTATTGTGATGTAAGTGTTATGTATGGTGCCCCAGAAGATCAGTATAAACCTGTATAGTGTGGTGACAAAACCGTGTGCAATAGTGGATTGGTTTGTCTTGGTTTGCTTTAAAGTTTAGGAAAACCACTAAAACCTAAACATGCCAACCTTTACCCACTCTAGTATTCATATGTAATAATATTAACCAAGTGTGTAAACATTATAGAAGGTAAATAAGAACATAAAATATAACAGCATAGCCATTGCATGACGACACATAATAGACCAGTCCAAGCGCCAGTCTCGACAAGGACGGAAAAAAAGAAATAAAAAGTAAGTTAAAGAAATAACAGAAGAAACTCATCTCCACAGTGTGTTTCCTGTAAAGGTAAAATATCGACCCTATTCCTGAAACAAATATTAGACAAGAAATCTGATTTATCCTTACTCAACCCCACAACACTAATTTGCAGAATATTTGTTGTGTGCCTTATATTAGTATGTGTGTTTTGTGAAATTGTTTTGTACATTTTTTCTTAATGATCCAGGAGGATCTTGATGACCAGGTCCAAAAACCAAAGTGGTAATTCTCTGGAACAACATGTTTTTCTTGTTGACCATTGAGTAATCTAAGGTACTGATCACCTTCCATATTTTATATTTGCACCAAACACCCCTAAAAACACACACGAAAAAATTCTAATAAAATTGACGTACGTTTTGACGTTTACAAAAAAAATAATGATAATAATAATAATAAAAATAAATAATAATAATAATAACACGCTGTGTTGGGAGTGACTTTGTTCAATTGTTCAAAATATATAATTTTGAAAGAATTTTCATACAAAAAAAATTTTTAAGTCAAATTTTCTTGAACTGTGAAATGTGAAATTTTTTTGGTAAACAAAAATTAAACATTTTTAACATGATTAAATTAATATCAACGTAATATTAGTGCAAATTACGACAACATAATTTAATTCCTATTATTTAAGGTTGCTTATTTAGGTATTGTTTTAGTTATTGCTAAATTTTTACACTACAAAATAAATAAACTTTAAATTTCAGATTTAATTTGCATTTAAGAAAGTTTAGAGGAGATATTTAAAGATAATTTTTTCCAAAATTGTTATAAAGTTTTTATCTCAATAAGAAATGACACTAAAAAAATAATCTACACTATTTATTATTTATTTTAAAACCAATAAAACCAAATTTTTGTTTAATTCAAATTATTTCATCATGTACTTGAAAATTGAATCCGCTATATTAAATTTTCATTACAAACAATATTAATACTGTATTGTTGACATTTATTTTGGATTTGTAAGTAATATTATTTTAAGTTGCATTCTATGTACAGAAGCGTAATATTTGTTGTCAAATCTGCAAATATTATTTCTTTGCTAAAGTTACTACCGTGTTGCTTAAAGTTCTGAAATTTCTGCTTCCTTAACCACATTAGTGACTTAGTATAGAAATAATAAACTTGATGAAAAAAAATATCGGAAAGCTAATTTTTTTTGGAATGTGTTGTAAGGATATTTTTAAGTCGCCTCACAAAATTTTGCGCAAATCTCACCTAGGGAACATGCCGCCATATTGGAAAATGGCTGCCAAGTGACGTTTTCTATATAATCGCCATTATCTACCGAAGTAATAATGCTAAAAATATCATTTTAACACCAAATTGTTCAGAAGTAACTGGGGAATAAATAATCTTATATAAAAAATGGTTGAAGAAATAGCCATTTCGATGATTTGAAGACAAAAGTTTAAAAAATAATAATTTAATGTCATCGAACAAGGTGAAGCAGATTATCTAGTGCTGGAGGTAGCAAAATTAATATAGATTGAAAATAACCGTTTTTTTTCCTTATATCCCTAGTCTGTCGGCTAGAGCGTACTTCCTCGCCAAGTCTGAACTTGATGGTATACTTGCTTGGCGAAAGGAATGTCTAATCGAGGACATAACTTAGCGGTTTCTTTCCGACAATCTGTAGGTATTTCTTGTAATTGCCTTATTTAAACTGCCGCCGTCTTTTTCTACCGTACAATTTCACCAAGAAAGCCTCACCTACAACTTCGATATCGTCGTGAGAGGCTTTTCACTTCTGAAAGTCAACCTAAATACAAGAAATCAAAATAATCACAAGGAATTCAATAAACGATCAAATTCTAATATGATAGGCAACTCAACTACTTAAAACTAATTTAAAAAAAATGTGATATTACTTAAAAATTAATTTGGTAAATAATGCCAATTATATATTTTTTTTGGACGTTGGTCGACCTCCTTGGTCGACTCAAGTGGCCCATTCCCCGGTCAACCATGACCCGTGGCATCACCTTTCGGTATTCTTCGCCGGGTCACAACCTCGTCTTACATTACAGGTGTTTATAACAATTCGAACGCAATGTTTATGGAGTTAATAATTAACAGATGATAAGACCTTAAATTTTTTAGCTACTATTTTGTAGCCCAATCCCCACAGGTCGTTTTCTAAATCCTTGCAAACATTCTCCCAAGCAGTTTTTTTTTGAGAGTGTTATTGCTTTCTTGAGTTTCCTCTTGATGGTATTGTAACTGTCCCACAGGAGTTCAAAATTTGCATTATTGTTTCTGGTACGGCATCTTTGTGCTTTACGTCTAGCAATATTGCATTCCTTCTTTAACTTGCTAATGTCGGGGTTCCACCAGTACGCTGCCTTACGAGTTTTGTGGGATGTTTTATCCGTGGTACTTTTAAGGTAAAGCACACAGGCTTGCCTTAATGATGTGTCCAGAAGTTCCGCGGCATTTACGTGGTTCAAATCTTGTTGGGTGTTAAAGATAGTTTCGATATAGTTGATAATGTTGGGCATCGCATGCACCGCAAATCTATACACTGGAGAGCGAGGTAATGTAGGAGTAAGCGTGACGCTGCCAGTTTCGAGGTAGTCAAAGAATATGTACCGATGTTGAGTTAGATTTTCTTCTAGAGAGACCCTCCAATTCCGTATTTTCCGTACGTTGTTAGAGGACGTCAGCGTAATGTCAATTATGGAAGAACCATTTTATTAGCAAATGTTGGAGTATTACCATAATTTAAAATGTTAAAGTCGTATGTATTGCACCACTCTATTATAGTTGACCCCTTTCTATCTTCTATACTCGACCCCCATGCAAGAGATTTTGCATTGAAATCCCCACTTATCGTGTGTGTTTCTTTATGAAGGTTATGCATGGTGGAAAATTCAATAAGGACATTGGCAATGTCAATATCTTTAGCGCGTGGGGTAACATAAAAAGACGTATACCAAACCTTATCTATGAGTGCGCTTATAAAACACTCACCCATGGTAAACTTTTGAGGGAAGTTTTTCCCTGAGGAATATAGATAGCTACATTTTTGTAGCGTTTGTGTACCAGCCCACAGTGGTCAAGGTTGTCCTTATGTTCGGTTCCTGTACTAAGGCGATGTCGATGTTATATGCGAGTCAGTTGTGTTTAAAGAGGTCACTGGCTGCGTAGCTTCTGCCCAGGTTAATTTGCATGATTTTGAACGCGAAGGTAAGTGTAATACGACAAACTTGCGATTTGTTTTATTTGGTAGCAACCAGTTTCCGATATGTTGGGCACCTCATAGTTTCGGCCTTGTGACCATCCTCCTTGCATAGGTAACAAACTGGGGAGTTGTTGCAAGTATTACTAGAGTGGCCAACTTGCCCGCAGTTTAGACATGAGCCTGGTAAAACTGTGGAGTCGCAATCATTGGCTTCATGTTTAACCCTCTGGCAATATCGGCATCTGGAAAGTTAATCCGCCTCCTTCACTCTCCAGCGGAGCCATCCGGAGCCATCCGGAGCCAATAAATTTTGTAGCACAAATGTCGTCTGCTCGATTCGCATCAACAGTAACAAAAGCAAGGACATTACCGAATTTATTAGGCTTTTTTGTCATTCTAATGTGTGGAACGTTTTTAGAGTCTGGAATTTCCAGTTCCTCCGCTAACGTAATTGCGATTTCTTTCTTTGTTGTAGTTTCCTCGACATCGAGAATCATCAGGGTCTTTTTTGGGCAGAGCTCTTTTACCTGAGCACATGTCGATATTTTATCTTGTAGTTTCTTTTTAAAGGCATCTCTTTCTTCCTTCACATCGCTTCTATATTTCAATTGGATTTCCCGGAGTTTGTTTTGGTTAGTTTATTGACAATAATACCAGCGGTATCCACCTTCTCTTTGAGGTTTTTCATGATGTCAGCGTATGTATTTCCTGATTCCGGCTTGATTATGACCGTTTCTGTATTGTTGCTTACCTGGTTTTGTTGAATGTGTTGCCAAACTCATTTAAGATTGAAATAGTATGCCGAGTATCGGGGGCCAGCCATTCAATGGTGGCACGGATCTGGTCTATGGCCGGTATATTAGTTACCACTATTATGTTTCGTGAACTATTTTTTGACCATAATTTTATAGTCCTCCGAAGACTCGGAAAGCTATTTGCCCAATTTCCCAGGTTGGCAGGGGTAGCAAAAACATAAGACGGGTCTCCACAGTTTACTTCAGGACAGTCATTTTCATCGTTGTCACAGATGTTAATTGCCGAGTATACAGTACCCATTATAGGTGCGTGATTTGTCGAGTCAGCATTTTCTAAGTGGGACCTTAGACCTGGAATTTTATCCAGTGTTTTTTCGCATATTGGTTTAGTATGTTTTTTGGTGTTATCATATACCACCAGAAAATCAGGTTGTTGTGCAAACTGGTCTATTTGATTCACTTCCTTCGTTTTATTGTAGGCTTTTTCCGGCCACCTTCTTTCTAATAAGCTAATAAATTCTTTATCGCTTGGATTCTGTCTAAGTGTTTCCTTTATTTGTTTTACCTGGTTTTCAATCTCTAGTTCTTTACTCGTCATTGTTTGGGTAGAGGTTTCTTCCACGGATTTTTTTCCTTTGTCAAGAGCTATGTCGGTAAGAGCCCGAATTAATTCCTGCGCTTCTAGTAGTTTGCCAGATTTGTGTTGGAGTGATTGTGCAGCCGACTTGATATCTTTTTGGTGGTTTGTGACTCTTCGCATATTCTATTTAATTTCATTGCTACCACCCTTATGTCTTCAATTAAGCGAATTACTAGTTCAGATTTTTTTGATATGGTTTTGTGATCACCTTGCGTGAGTTCACTATTGAAGGAGACTCCATCCGCTTTCTTTTGAAGTATCTATCCTCCTGTTGTGGTTTAATCGGGGTTATTTTGTCATCTATCTCAAGGTCTACTAGTGTGGTGTGTTCTTTGGGTGTCTGAGGTTCTGTTGACGTGTTCTGAGGCTGTATCGGTGACCTAGTAAGGCGGGGTTGACGCTTAAAAAATTCTATTTCCTCCGTATTTTTAGGGGCTTTTTGAGTGTCTATAGGGGTAACTGCGGGGTTTACTTTATCCATGGTTTAATAATGTAGGTCAAAACTGTGTGTACACCAATAGCGATCACTCCCTTCAAGATTACGGAGAACTCCTATTCCCAACTCCCTAGAGGTAGTATCTGTGTTACTAGTTAAATACTTACGAAGAGTATACTGTAATGACCAGACCTAAGGTTTGTGAATACTTGGACTGAACTCAAAACTTACTAATCTATCCTATATTTAATGTTTTTGTTTTTGGGGTTAGAACCACGTGTACTTATGTTTTGATCAAATAGGGGTGAACAAGGTGTTAAAATGTTCGTACGAGATCCACGATCACAATGCAAATGTTTTTTGGTTCCGTAAACGGGCCGGGGCTACACAAAACAGGTTTTATGTAGAGTCAAGGTGACTTAAAAGACAAAAACAAAAATGTTTACACTCTTATTTTTAACCCAATAAGGGTAATTCGGGTGACAAATGATTCGTCACGCTGCACTGAACTTGCCGAAACATAAATTAAACTTAAAAGGTTTAGCCACTTATAGTTTTTTGAAGAAATACAGTTGTCACACATTTTGGGTGAAGCACCTACCCCAAAGGGGCTGGAAAACTGCGGTTTTCACCAAAACAGCACTGGGCTTACCTTGCCACTGAAGCAAACAAAAAACAACACTAAATATTTATAAAACTATCCAAAAAAAAGTCAAATTCACGAGCGTGAATTCTAAGGATATTCAAACGACAAGTTGAAAATGCCAATTATATAGAAACCGTCACTTGGCAGCCATTTTCCAATATGACAGCATGTTCCTCAGGTAGGATTATTGTGGATTCTTGTGAGGCGCCTCAGGGACATCCATACAACACAATCCATAAGAAATTAGCTTTTTGATAATTTTTCCCTTCAACAGACCGATCATGACATAATAATACTATACTAACTGGCTTAAGAAAGATACGAGACTTACAAAGTGGGTTTTTAAAAAAAATTAATCGTAATTAAATTTTAAAAATTTGTAGCTAAATATTATTTAAACTGATACACGCTTACACTACACTTTCGCGTATACCGGAAGTCAACACATTAAATGGAATGCCACAACAATTTTTATGACGTTTTTGTATTTTGCTCTTAATTTATATCAACTTTTTATAATGGATTCGTATATATCTAATTATCATAATTTTTAAAGAATTTCCAATTTTTAAAGAAAAGATAATATTTTGAATTACTGGCACCATTTTTGTAATTTGGATTAATCGGAGCCATCCATTT